>JAKSZT010053872.1:4739597-4869576 GCA_026826555.1 Tolypeutes matacus
AGCATGTAACTTTTTGAGAACAGCTGGGCTTCTTTTGCTCAGCAAAGTACCTTTGCACTATGTCCAAGTTGTTAATGTATCAAAAGTTCCTTCCTTTTTGTTGCCGAGTAGTATTCCATTTTATGGATATTTGTCATTCACCCCCTGAAGGACATTTATGAATAGAGCTACTAGCAACGTTCATGTTCTGGTTTTGGTGTGAACATAAGTTTTCATTTGTCAAAGTTAAATACCTAGTAGTGGGATATTGTGTTACATGATGGATTGTTAGGTCATATCTAAGTGTTTGTTTAACTTTATAAGAAAATCCCAAACTGTTTTCTAGTTTTGTTATACCATTATACATTCCTACCAACAATTTATGAGTGATTATTAAATGACTTCTATTTTTTATTTTAATTACCATGTATTGACCTTCCTGAACTCACTTATTAGTTCTAGATGTGCTTTTGTCAAAAAGCACTTTTAAGTAAATGAAATGACAAGCCACCAACTGGTAGTAAATGTTTGCAAATCACATATCTGATAAAGGGTTTGGACAGAATATGTAAAGAATGCTTGAAACTCAATACTAACAAAGCAAACAACTCTATAAAACAATGGGCAAAATATTTGAAGACACTTCACAATAGACATTAAATGTGTAGCAACTAAACATATGAAAAGATACGCACTATCACTAGTCATTAGGGAAATGCAAATCAAAACCAACATAATGTATCACTTCATATCTTCTAGAATGGCTAAAATTAAACCTATTGACCATGGCAAAGTGTTGGCCGGGATGTGGAGGTATTGAAACACTCATCTGCAGGTGGGAATGTAAAATGACACAAACCACTTTTGAAAATAATTGAGCATTTCTTTAAAAAGTTAAAAATACACTAACTATATGATCCAACAATTCCACTCTCAGGTACATACCCAGAAAAAATGAAAGCGTATGTCCACAAATACCTTGTTAATGATCATAAGCCCTTTGTTTTTAGCAGACAAAACCCAAAACCAACCCAAATGTCCATCAACAGATGAATGGACAAGCTGATATATCTGTACGTGGAAAACTAATCAGCGCTTAAGTGTAACAAACTTTTGAGACACACTACACTGTGGGTAATTATCAGGAAATAATTATACTGAGTGAAATCAGCTAAACAAAAACAGTACATACTATATAATTCCATTTATATAAAGTTCTATTAAATGCAAAACTTATCTATAAAGAAAGAAAGCAGATCATTGGTTGCCTGCAGGGGCACTGGAGAGAGGTGGAGCAGTAGGGGATATCACAAAGAGGCCTGAGGGAACATTTGCCGTGGATGATTATGATCATATCTTGATTGCAGTGATGGATTTACACATGTATACATATGTCAAAACTTACCAAATTGCATATACTTTAAATATATGTAATTTATTATTAATTATATCAGTTATACCTTATTAAAGCTGTTTAAAAAGATAAAATGTTTGTATGTATTAAAAAAGAAATACAAAATATTTTTATATCATATATTGACTTTATTGTTTGTTTTTTAAAATTTTTGTTTGTAAAATTTTTTGCCCATGATGATGGGAAGGCTAGAGGAAAGGATAGGGTTTGGGTATCTGAGGTCATCATGGATCTGCTATATCAGCCCTTGTCTGCCCAGCTCTCTACGTCTCACTACATGAGAAAATTAAAAGCATGAGTTTTTTTTTAGAACTACTGATATTTGAAATTTTTGTTAGATGCAACTTAACTCAAATCCTGACTGACTCAAAAACTGTGACTAAGCAGTCATATTAAGCCATGAAAATATTTAAAATTGAATTTTTCATCATTATAATATCCAAAAGAGTTACAAGTCTTAAGAAAAATGAAGTATATATTTTTAACAAGTCAATTTTACTGATACAAATTAATAAAGCATAAAACCATCCAAAGTGTACAATCAATGGTATTTGGTATAATCACGTAGTTGTGCATTCATCACTTCAATCACTAGTACAGCATTTCTATTATTCCAATAATAGAAAACAAAAAACAGACAAACCAACAATAACAAAGATTCATCACCTCTTGATCTCTTTATGCTTCCCTTGCTGTACTTAGCTGCTATTCTGTTTCTGTCTCTTTAGCTTATTCGGCTTTATATTTTGTAAAAACAGTCTTGGGAGTGGATATGGCTCAAGTAATTGAATGCCTGCCTTCCACATGGGAGATCCTGCGTGCAGTTCCTGGTACCTTCAAGAAAAGGAGCAAATAACAAGCAAACAGACAAAGGAGCCAACACACAGGGGAGCTGATATGGCTCAGCAGTTGAGTGCCGGCCTCCCGCATACAGAGGTCTCCGGGTTCAATCCCTGGTCCCGGTCCCTCAAAAAAAAAAAGCAGTCTTATATATGCAATATCACCCATATTTGTATTTCACATGAGCTTTCATTATCCTATACAGTCCCATGTTACATTTTTTAACTTTCCTTCTAGTTAGAGACATGTCCTTAGACTTTCCCTTTAAACCATCATACCCATATAATAGCTCTGCTGGTTGCAAATACTATGATGTGCTTTCATCATTTCTATTAATTTCCAAAGATTTACAAACAACCTTTTTACCAATTCTGCACAGATTAGCCCTTAGCTTTCCATTCTCTAACCTCATTCTATTTCTGGTGATGTACGTTCTAGTTAATAGCTCCATGAGTTTAGTTCATAATAGCGCAATCATATAGTATTTGTCCTTTTGTGTCTGGCTTGCTTCACTCAACATAATGTCCTCCAGGTTCATCCATGTTGCCATATGCTTCATGACTTCATTTCTTCTTACAGCTGCATAATATTCCATTGTGTGTATACACCACAGTTTGTTTATCCATTCATCGGTTGATGGACACCTGGATTGATTCCATCTTTTGGCAATTGTGAATAACTTTGCTATGAACATCAGTGTGCGAAATTCTATTCATGTCACTGCTCCCAGTTCTTCTGGGTATATATCTAGTAATGGTATTGCCAGGTCACATGGCAAGTCTATATTCAACTTCCTCAGGAACTGCCAAACAGTCCTCCACAGTGGCTGTACCATTCTACATTCCCACCAACAGTGAATAAATGTTCCTATCTCTCCACATCTTTTCCAACATTTATAGTTTTCTGATTTCTAAATAGTGGCCAGTCTAATAGGTGTGAAATGATATCTCAATGTAGCTTTGATTTGCATTTCCCTAATCACTAGTGATGTTGATCATTTTTTCATGTGTTTTTTTGCCATTTGTATTTCTTCTTTGGACAAATGTCTATTCAAGTCTTTTGCCCCCCCCCCCTTTTTTTTAAATTGGGTAGTTTGTCTTTTTATTGTTGTAATATCTCTTATATATCATGGATATTAAACCCTTATCAGATTTGTGATTTCCAACTATTTTCTCCCATTGAGCTAGATGCTTTTTCACTCTTTTGACACTTTAAGTCCAAAAGTGTTTAATTTTGAGGAGGTCCCATTTATCTATTTTTTGTTTCATTGCTTGTGCTTAGGGTGTAAAGTTTAAGAAACTACTGCCTACTACAAGATCTTGAAGATGTTTTCCTACATTTTCCTCTAAGAGTTTTATGGTTGTCACCTTTATGTTTAGGTATTTGATCCATTTTGAGTTAATTTTTATATAAGGTGTGAGGTAGAGTCCTCTTTCTTTCTTTTAGATATGGATATCTAGTTCTCCCAGCACCATTTGTTGAATAGACTGTTCTGGCCCAGCTGGGAGGGATTGACAGCCTTGTCAAACATCACTTGACTGTAGATATGAGGGACTATTTCCAAGTTCTTGATTTGGTTCCATTGGTCAATCTGTGTTTATGACAGTATCATGATGTTTTTTTTTGTTTTGTTTTTTGTTTTCCTACCACTGTAGCTAAGTCAGCTGACTGCTTTAAAGTCAGGAAGTGAGAGCCATCCAACTTTGTTCACTTTTTAAAGATATTTTTGGCTATTTGAGGCTACTTACCTTTCCAAATTAATTTGATTATTGGTTTGCCCATTTTTGCAAAAAAAGGTTGTTGGGATTTTTATTGGGATTGCATTGAATCTGTAATTTAGTTTGGGTAGAACTGACATCTTAATGATATTTCGTCTTCCCATCCATGAACACGGAATGTCCTTTCATTTATTTGTCTTCTTTGGTTTCTTTCTTTCTTTTTTTTTTTTTTTTCTTTTCTTCCAAAGATTCCACCTATTCATTCATTTATCCCACCCCTGCTGCCGCAGTCGCTGGGTCAGCCAACCACACCGTGAGGGCGGGGGCGGACCCGCCCCCACCAGGAGGCCCCGGGAACCGAACCGGGGTCCCCCACATGGCAAATGGGAGCCCGAGCCACAGCCGCCCCCCTTCTTTGGTTTCTTTTAGCAATGTTTTATAGTTTTTGGAATACAAGTCTTTTATATCCTTGGTTAAGTTTATTCCTAAATATTTGATTCTTTTAATTGCTATTATAGATGGAATTTTTTTCTGATTTCCTTCTCAGACTACTCATCAGTAGGGTGTAGAAATGCTATTGCTTTTTGTGTATTAATCTTTTATCCCACTACTTTGCTAAACTCATCTATTAGTTCTAGTAGCTTTGTTGTGGATTTTTCAGGATTTTCTAGATATAGGATCATATCGTCAGTGAATAGTGAGAGTTTTACTTCTTCCTTTCCTATTTGGGTGCTTTTTATTTCTTTATCTAGCCTAATTGCCCTAGCTAGAACTTTTAGCACAATATTGAATAACAGTGGTGACAGTGGGCATCTTTGTCTTGTTCCTGATCTCAGCCACGAAAGCTTTCATTCCTTCACCCTTGAGTACAGTGCTACCTATAGATTTTTCAAAATTTACCTTACCATATTGAGAGAGTTTCCTTCTATTTTTATCTTTTGGAGTGTTTTTATCAAGAAAGGGTGCTGTGTTTTGTCAAATGCCTTTTCTGCATCAATTGAGATTATCGTGTGATTTTTCTTCTTCAATCTATTAATGTGGTTTATTACACTAATTGATTTTCTTGTGTTGAACCACCCTTGCATACCTGGAATAAAACTCATTTGATCCTGCTGTATAATTCTTTAATGTGCTTTTGGATTCTGTTTGCAAGTATTTCATTGAGGATTTTTGCATCAGTATTTATTAGAGGTATTGTTCTGTAATTTTCTTTTTTTGAAGTATCTTTATGTGGTTTTGGTATTAGGGTGATGTTGGC
This sequence comes from Tolypeutes matacus, assembly GCA_026826555.1. Lineage (NCBI taxonomy): Eukaryota > Metazoa > Chordata > Mammalia > Cingulata > Chlamyphoridae > Tolypeutes > Tolypeutes matacus. The sequence continues at coordinate 4,744,807 of JAKSZT010053872.1, forward strand.
TTCATAGAATCCTTCATAGGATTCTTTCCTGTTCAATTTTTTGAAAGCACTTGAGAAAGAGTGGTATTAGATTGTCTTTGAATGATTGTTAGAATTCACCTGTGAAGTCTTCTGGTCCCAGGCTTTTCATCTTTGGGAGGTTTCTGACGACTGTTCAATCTCTTTACTTGTGATTGGTTTGTTGAGGTCTTCTATTTCTTGGGTCAGTGTTGGTTGTTGGTACTTGTCCATCTCATCTACTGTCTAGATTTTTGGCGTACAGTTGTTCACAGTATCGTTTTATGATATCTCTTGTTTCTGTGGAGTCAGTGGTAATGTCCCCCTTCTTATTTCTGACATTATTTATTTGCATCTTCTCTCTTTTTTTCCTTTGTCAGTCTAGCTAAATTGTCGATTTTGTTGATCTACTAACTTTTTGTTTTTGTTTTTTTCATTTGTGTGTGTATTTAGGAGATACCGGAGATTGAACCACTTGAGCTATATCTACTCCCCTCCAACTTTTGGTTTTGTTAATTCTATTGTTTTTTTGTTCTCAGTTTCATTTATTTCTGCTCTTATCTTTACTGTTTCTTTCCTTCAGCTTGGTTTGGGATTAGTTTGCTGTTCTTTTTCTAATTTCTCCAGGTGTGCAGTTGGGTCTTCAATGTTAGCTCTTTCTTCTATTTTAATGTAAGCATTGAGGGCTGTAAATTTCCCTCTCAGCACTGCCTTTGCGGTATCCCATATGTTTTAATGTTGTGTTCTAATTTTCATTTGTCTCAAGATATTTACTGAATTCTCTTGCAATTTCTTCTTTGACCTACTGATTATTTAAGAGTGTGTTGTTTAATCTCCATTTTTTATGAATTCTCCCTTTTTTTCTGTTCATTATTTATTTTTTTAAATAAATTTTTAAAATAGACTTTATTTTTATTTATTTATCCTCCCCCCACCTTGCTGTTTGTGCTCTCTGTGTCCGTTTGCTTTTGCGTTTTTCTGTGTCTCCTTTTCTCCCCCTGCTGAGTCATCTTGCTGTGATGGCTCACCATGCCCCAGGGGCCAGCTTACCTTCACCAGGAGGCCCTGGGAATCGAACGCGGGGCCTCCCATAAGGTAAACGGGAGCCCAACCAATTGAGCCACAGCTGCTTCCCGTTTTTTCTGTTCAGTATTCATTTCCAGCTTCATTCTGTTATGGTCATAGAAAGTGTTTTGTATAATTTCAATTTTTAAAAATTTATTGAGACTGTCTTGTGACCCAATATATGGTCTATCTTGGAGAAGGATCCATGAGCACTTGAAAAGAATATATATCCTGCTGTTTTGGGGAGTAGTGCTCTATAAATGTCTGTTAGATCTAGTTCATTTATCATATTATTCAAGCTTTCTGTTTATTTATCCTCTGTCCAGATGTTCTACCCAATACTGAGAGTGGTTATTGAAGTCTCCAACTATTATTGTAGAGTCATCTATTTCTCCCTTCAGTATTGCCAGTGTGTACCTTATGTATCTTGGGGCACACAGGTTAGGTGCATAAATATTTATTATAGTTATTTCTTCTTGGTAAATTGCCCCTTTTATTAATACAGAATAACCTTCTTCATCCCTTATAACAATTTTACATTTAAAATCTATTTTGTCCAATGTAAGTATCACTTTACCAGATCTTTTTTTGTTACTATTTACATGGAATATCTTTTTCCAAATTTTTACTTTCAACCTGGTTGTGTCCTTACATCTGAGGTGAGTCTCTTGTAGACAACATACAGATGGCTCATTTTTAAAATTCCTTCTATCAGTCTATGTCTTTTGATTGAAGAGTTCAAGCCATTAACATCCAATGTTATTACTGTAAAAGCATTACTTACTTCGTCCATTTTATCCTTTGGCTCTCTATTGGCATATATTAATATTGTCTTTTTGCTTGTTAATTTACCCTTCTTAGTAATCTTATTTCTACACTCTTTTCCAATTTCTTATCCTTGTTATTTCTTCCCAGGCTGCAGCATTCCCTTTAGTATCTCCTGCATTTCTGGTCTTTTGATAACATAATCTACCAGTTTTTGTTTGTCTGTGAAGACTTTGAATTCCCCTTCATTTTTGAAGGACAGCTGCCATGAAGACATAGAGGAACTCTAAATGTATATTGCTAAGTGAAAGAAGCCAGTCTGAAAAAAGCTACATACTTTTTGATTACAATTAGATGATACTCTGGAAACAGCAAAAGTATAGAGACAGTAAAAAGATCAGAGGTTGCCAGGGGTTCAAGGAAATGGAGAGATGAATAGGTAGAGCACAGGTATTTTAGGGCAGTGAAATTATTCTGTATGATACTGTAATGGTGAATACATGATATACATTTGTCATAACCAATAGAACTGTACAACACAAAGGGTGAACCCTAATGTAACTATGGATTTTGCTTAAAATTAATGTGCAGCAATTGTAATAAATGTACCACACTAACACTAGACATTAAAAATAGGGGCAACTGCGTTCAGGGAGAATGGGATTATATGGGAACTCTATTCTCTATTCTTATAGCACAATTTTTCTGTAAATCAAAACTGCTCCAAAAAATTAAAGTCTACAAAAACTACACACACACACACACAAATACACACACACACACAATATCTCAATTACCTATTGAGTTCCTGAATTGAAGTAACTAAAAATATGCTGATCCAGTCACAATAAAAAAATCTCCCAGTAACCAAAAAGATCTAATCAGTGCAACACAACTTTAAAAAAATCAAAGAATTTGGCCTTTTAGAGCAACACATGAATTTTTAAAATCAAATTAGAAATGAGTAATTTAGAAATTGATATAGACACGATTTTAAATACAGCCCTTATTAAGTGTAGGTGCTAAAATATTTAAGAGAACTTAAGAATCAAATTACTTGAAAGTTTAATCTATGGTCTTTATAAGAACTAATTTTGAACTCAAAAAGATTTTGTATAAGCTGTACAACTAAAGTATTTAAGATGGAAATCAAACAAGTATTTCTGAAACATAGCTTAAATGTTTCAAAGTATTAAATGGGACCTACCAAACATTATTCAAGAAACTGCTAAAATTTACTAGACTTTAAAGTAGACTAGGTTTTATTTTGAACTTAAAGAAGGTTAATAAATGCAATACTAAATTTTAAAATCACAGGAAATCTTTTGAGTATTTTCTTTTGCACTGGAAAGCTGTTCTTAAGGGTACAAAAAATTCACATTTAATCAGACCTTCCTGTTTTTATTACGAACTTTGTCAGGCATTCCTGTTTTCTCTTAAATTCTTAAGGCTTTAGCCTGCAAATTGTTCTCTCAGAGAATTTTCCATAAAATAATCATCAAGATAGGGAAAACTGTATTTGTATACATGCATATTTCTTCTATTACACCCTGAATTTTCTGAAAGCAGAGATTGATTGTCATTCTTCTTGCCCTTATAATGGCTTGGTAGCATGCTTGGCACAAGGGAATTCCTCAATAGGTACTCAACAGAAATTCATTAATAGCTATTGAATGAATTTGCTGGTTTTTCTTAAACAGAACTCTTCTCCAGCCCTTGTACACAATTAATTCCAGCATTAGGACCCTTGTGTCCATTTCTTGGGAGACTTTTGGCTGTTTAGCATCTGATAACCTCTCTGATGTTTGGAAAATCTGCTCCTCTGCTAGCCTTTGGGGAGGACTCTAACTCGAGCAACCAGAAAGGTTAGATAATTGCTCAGCATGACCCCTGGAGCCATGGACTTATGGTTTAAGCTAAGTCAGTATTTTACAAAGAGATTGGGGAAACATGGCATGTTTGCAAAAGGCACCTTTAGAACAGATGCTCATCTATCTTCTCCATTAAATTTTTCACATTACCTTATTTACATTTTTGCTGCCTAATTAAAAATTAATTATAAGAAGGTGTGTGAAAGTAGTAAAACCACTCAGGAATCATTTGCCGTTATCAAGGCAAGCAGTACTGGTGGCCTGGACCAATGGAGGGGGGGCAATAGAGAAGTGAATGCAAGGTTTGTGCTGGAAATAGCTTGGTCAATTAGATGTGGAGTTTGTGGGAAAAAAAGGAAAGAATCAAAGGTGAATCCTAAAGATCTATCCTAAGTAACTGTGTGGTTGTTGGGGTGGTTTAATGAGTGGAATATGGGAGTAGGGAGTCAGGAGAAATCAACTTTTGGGGAAAAATTAAAAGCCCCAATTTGGATCTGTGAGATGTCTGTGGGCATTGAAGTGGAGAGTCAAGCAAATCGTTGGTATGCTCAGAATTCAATGGACAGATCTGGGTAGAAATATAAATTCAAGGGTACTTAAATCCAAAGAACTTTATGAGATCACAAAGAGGGAAAGTTTAGAGTAAAGAGAGAAGAGCAGCCAGGACAGACAAGCCACCTAAGTTGTGATGAAAACTTGAATACAGTGATGGTGAGAAAACCAGGAGAGGAGGGCATTTTTAAAGGGGTATGATGCTGTTGAAGAACTTTGTAAGATGAGGCCAGAGGAAGGCCACTGGATTTGACAACATAGATGACAATGGTGTCTTTAATAAGAGTTGTTTCAGGGCAATGATGGGACCAGAATCCAAGGGTCCTAGAATGAATAGTGAATGACATGAGAAAGTATAAACAGTATGTGTAGACAACCCTTGGCAAGTTTGGCTAAGAAGACGAGCAGAGAAATTAGGAGGTAGCTAGATGGATTATGATTTTTTTGAATACTTTTTAGGGAGGAGACATACCAGAGTGTGAGTACATGTTGATGGAGTTAATCAAGTAGGAAGAGAGAGATTTCAATTCAGGAATCCAGCATAAAAGTGGAGGAAATGACTGCTGATGGGAAGAGTGTCCTCCATTGATAAACTTTCAATGAACATTTTGTTAATTCTCCTTGGTATTTTCCTTTCTTCCCTTGACCTTTTGAACTCTAGAATATAATATTAAATCATGCATTTAGTCTTTAATGTCCTAGCATGGCATCTTGCTCCTGACAGCAATTTAATGGCCATTATATGTTAATTATAATTATACAGTTTTTCTAGTTCAAAAATAGTGTGCAGTGGTTTGAGTGCCTGCTTCCCATGTACAAAGTCCTGGGTTCAATCCCTGGTACCTCCTTAAAAAAACAAAACAAAGGAAAAAAAAGTGCAATTTTTGTATTTATTCTATTTATTTATCACCAACTTCTATGGGACTTTCAATGCCTGCCACTAAAACAACTCCTCTAATGAACGTTCTACCACAAACATTTTAGCTTATGTATTCTTACACATTCTCTTTGCTCCACAACCTTTCTAAGGTGTATGTTTTTGCTCATCCTTGCAAACAGACCATAGTTTTCACCACTTACCTCTTGTGCTGGTTTGAGTCTTTTGTGGACCCCAGAAAATTATGTTCTTAAGCTCACCCATTCCTGTATAGGTCTCTACTTTTTGGTAGATTCTTTTAAAGGAACTTTTGATTAAATCACTTTTGATTAGATCACTTTAGTTAAGGGCCTTTGATGAGATTGCAGGACCCAGGGTGAGTCTTAATCCTCTTGCTTGAGCCCCTTGTAAATGGAGGACTAAAAGCAGCAGACAGAGAAAGAAGCAGCAGAGACAGTGAAGAACCCAGAATCTAGAATCAGAGGCTGAGAGGAAGCCACTTTAGCCTGAAGCTGAAAGAGAGGAGACCCGGAAGAGAAGGGAGAGATGAGCCATGTGCCTGATCTCCCACAGCTGAACTCGGGGAGAAAGTGGGCCTGGAGGAGAAGGCAGAGATGGGCCGCCATTTTGCCTTTCCATGTGGCAGGACTCCAGGACCGCCAGCAGCTGACCTTTAGTGAGACAGCATCTCTGTTGATACCTTGATTTGGACATTTTCACAGCCTCAGAACTATAAGCTTTTGACCTAATAAATTCCCATTGTTTAAGCCAAAACCATTTCATGGTATCTGTTTTGAATAGCCTAGGAAATGAAAACACCGCTCATGCCAACTGTAACTTACCATACTGTCAAAGTTAAGAATTTTTCAAGGGTACTATAGAAGTTTTAAAAAGTCAATTCTCAGGAAACAGATGTGGCTCAAGCAATTGGGCTCCCATCTACCATATAAGAGGTCCAGGGTTCGATTCCCAGGGCCTTCTGGTGAAAGGCAAGCTGGCCCACATGGTGAGCTGGCCTGAATGGAGCTGGCCTGAGAGGAGTGCTGGCCCATGCAGGAGAGCTGGTGCAGCAAGATGATGCAAGAAAAAAAAAAAAAGAGACACAGAAGAGAGACAATGAGAGATGCAACAAATCAGGGACCTGAGGTGGCACAAGAGATTGAGCAGCCTCTCTCCACTCCGGAAGGTACCAGGATCAGTTCCCAGTGCTGCCAAAAGAGAAGACAAGCAGACACAGAAGAACACACAGAGAATAGACAGTGAGTGCAGAAAAAATGAGAAGGGTAAGGGGGAGAAATAAATAAGTCTTAAAAAAGAAAGTCACTTCTCTATTTTGCCTATGAATTACCTCATGTAGTCTTTTCATAGACTTGAATGGACCTTAAAGATTCTTTAGTCTCCCATCTTCATTTTACCAACAAGCTCTTTTTAATTTCTCATCCATTTCACAATGTTTAACAAACTCTCAGTTGTAACACTTCCATTTCTTAATATCTTTTCATTTAAAATTGGCCTAACTTTTCACAATTATTTACCAAGTTCCAGTGGTATTAGAAGTGTCCATTCAGGCGTTCTTAGCAAAAGTTAATTTTTAAAAACACACAAACTGTGGGTTAATTATCTCAAAACTCTCTGGTAAACAGATTTGTCAGCTACACGTCTTTTACACAAAATTTATATTCAAGTTCATGAAGTAATAAAAAATGTTAATAATACTAACCATTCAGCTCAAAGTAAGCAATACGATGAATAAATCAAGACAGGTATTTAAATTCCTTAGTTAGATTAGATTCTATTTCTATATTCTTCTATTCTTTGCAAAGTTGTCCGGCATACAAGTGAGAAGAAAGTGGTGAGGCTTCCCCAGCTACCAGCTGGAAGCCCCAGCCAATCTGTTCTCAGCCCAAAACTGGAGGAAATCCACATATGTCTTCCTCTCTTGTACCCCTTCATTCACCAAGGCTGTCCTTTCTTGTTTAATGATCCAATAATGCCTTCTTGTTTAAACATGTTTAAACATTTCCTTTGCCACTAGTTCTCTAATCTGTTACTAACTGAGAGGAAATGCCTGAGCAGAAATTCAGAGTAATGACATATCCCTGGCATCGAAAAGGAAAATGCTGATCTGCATGTTGCCATGGAGTTAGAGTCTGCTTATACTTGCATTCCTTCAATGGCAGGTAAAGAACAGTCTAATTATACAAAAAAAGCAGCACTTCATCTTTGCGAGATATTTTATTTGACTTTGACAACTTTTCAAATAAATCAGTTGTTTTCTTACTCTCTTGCAAGCTATTAAGCATGTTTGCACCAAATAACACCACTAGCTATTTACAAGAGCAAAATCCTGATCTTATAATACTACAGAAGCTCTGTCATGAAAATAATGAACTTCTTTTTTAAGTGTCTTGGGAAAGAAGAAACTGTTCAAGAGAAAACTGTAAAAAGAAAACACTCCTGTATCTGTAAGCATTCTGCCAATAACACTATGTATTTGATAAAAAAGGCCATCACTGATGTGTTCTGTGGTTGTTCTTCCTGAGGACAGGAATGTAATACCAGATGGTTAAATAAAACCATACTGCTGCTTTCATGTGTGGAATTTTTATTAACTTAAAAGATAGTACCGAATCCAGTATAAATATGTGTTCAAGGAAAAACTAGGGATTGACACATAGTAGTGGAAAAATGTAGAAAAATACATACACATAAACACATTGCAATCCTATGTTTTGCTCTCAATATACAGCTTTAGCATCTGTGAAGAGGAAAAATATGTTGATTAATACAATGTAAATTAATTGTTGCTATTTTTTTTATTGTGGGTAAAAATCAAATTTTTCACAATACATACCAATATTTGTAAAATGATATCTAAATATATATGCATATATGTGCATTTGCTTACAAAAATGTTATATATATATATATATATATTTTTTAAAGGTGCTTAGATTACCTAAATATTACATGGAAACTACAGGGATTCCCATGTTGCCCACCTCCCACACCTCCCACAACATCCCACACAAACATCTCCCACAAGTGTGGCCCATCACCCTCAATGGACCTACACATCCTGGGGCCTTGCCACCAACCATAGACCACAGTTCACATCGTAGACCACACTCTCTCCCACACAGTTCTGAGTGGTGTGTGCTGATTTAAAATGGCCTACATCTGTTGCCACAACAGCACTCAGGACAACCTCCAAATCCCGAAAAAAACCCTGTATTTCAACTGCACATCCCCTCCCTGCCCCGAAAGTGTCCAGTGGCCACCGGCTCCACCTCACTGTTATAATTTCTTCCATTGCTAGAATCACCATATGTGTACAACGAAATACCATTAAGTCCACTCTAGTCCATAGTTCTTCCCCCAATCCTGAGGAGACTGGGATGGTGATGTCCACCCCACCTCCAAGTGAGAGAGGGCTTATATCCCATGGATATGGTGGGTGGGATGATCCTGCCTGCAGATGCAGGCCCTCTCCATTCCCTGGGATGGCCGTTGCCAATTGTTTCTATTTTTTTAAAAAAGTAATAGATGTATAGAGTAAAAAAAAAAAAAAAAAAAGCATAACAGCACCAGTTATAAAATGAAAAGTACCAACCTCCCTCTTCCCTTCTCCTGTCCCCCAGCCCCAATCCCCACAACCCCAGAAATCCTCCCCCTGCTGCCCCAGGTCTGCCAGGATCATTGTTCCAGAAGCAAGCAGTGCCCATGCTTTCTAAGTTATTTTGGTGGTTACCATCAGGGGTGGATTTACTTTGAAGCTAAAGCAACTTTAGCATCAGGGACTCCCAGGTACATAAATTCTTCCCAAAGCCTTGGGAGTGGTCCAGGGTTGGGTCTATGTTATGTGGAGCCCGAACTTTATACATTTGGGAGAGCTCATCTTTACGAAAGAGAATGCAGGGAAGTGGATGTGGCTCAAGCGATTGGGCTCCTGTCTACCATATAGGAGGTCCAGGGTTTAATTTCTGGGGCCTCCTGGTGAAAGGCAAGCTGGTCTGCGTGGCAAGCTGGCCCAGGCAGAGAGCTGGCCCACATAGGAGTGCTGGCCCTCACAGGAGAGCTGGTGCAGCAAGATGATGCAACAAAAAGAGACACAGAGGAGAGACAATAAGAGACACAGCAGACTAGGTAGCTGAGGTGACACAAGAGATTGAGCGCCTCTCTTCACACCGGAAGGTCCCAGGATTGGTTCCCTGTGCTGCCTGAAGAGAAGACAAGCAGACACAGAAAATCACACAGAGAGCAGACAGTGAGTGCAAAACAATGGCGGGGGGTGGGGGGTGGGGCAGGAAAAAAATAAATGTTAAAAAAAAGAGAGAGAGAGAGAATGCAAAAGTACAAATACAAAATGGCTAGGGCTCTTCCCTGTGCCAGGCAAGGGGCCTGTGCAAGAGAAGATTCCTGAAGCTTAAGCTTCCCTAGTTTCATGATCAATCTGCCCCTGGTTGGCCTTTCTGGATTTGCCAATAATAGACAGCATCTGTTGACTGCCTTCTCAGAAGCATGGGGTATTTAGCATACCTGCCTTATCTACCAATATCCCTTTTCCCCATCTATCTTCTAGCTTTTGTTAGTTATGCTATTATGTTATTGCAGTAGTATATCTATAGTCAAGATTTATGACACTCATTAAAATTATGCTTTTCATACTTGGTAGATTCATTCTAAAAACCAATAAACAGGGAGGTGGGCAACATGGGAATCCCAGTGGGTTCCGTGTAATATTTTGGGTAATCTAAGCATCTCTTAAAATATATGTGTGTGTATATATATATATATATATATATATATATATATATATATAAACAACATTTTTGTAAGCAAATACACATATATGCATATATATTTATATATCATTTTGCAAATGTTTGTATGTATTGTGAGAATTTTGATTTTTAATAAAAAAAATAAATATAAAAAAAACAAACCAATAAACAGCACATATATTACCATATAAATAATATTTTCTTTTGAATAAAATAATGTATTTGAATGCATAAAGAAGTAAATGCAGTCTTCCATCATTAAATTTTGCTACTCTAAGGAGATTGTTTAAAGCATCTTTGTTTTTATGACTTCTCAATTTTTCTCAAAGTTTTATCACTTCTGGTTCATATTTAGCTGCCCCTGTTTTTTATATCCCTTTTTTCCCTTTTTGTATTCTTCTACACATATCTTAGATCAACTCAAATTTTTTTTTTTTTGTAGTTTCATTGGAGGTAAAGTCACTCATAATTGAATGATTTCACAGACAATTGCCAGTTTCAAAAAGTGTTCTTTACACAAAAAATTCAGAGATATACTTAATTTAGTTATCCTTTATGTACTTTGCAATAATAACATATCTCTAAGAAAAGTTTCAAAGAAAATTATGGGAATAAAGAAAAGCATGGTAGGCATAGTGAGGTAAAGTTTAATTCCTCTCAAGGTAAATGAGACCATTCTGAGATACAGTCATCATTTGTAATTGCTAAAAGGCATCCATTCAAATGGCTAAAAGCAAATAGAAAACATTAATCCTTACACTGTTCAACCAGAAGGGTTTCCATTTTCTAAAAATCTAAACATTTTTCCTAAAGGGTTTTTCTTCCCTCTTACTTCCTGAATATTCAAGTTGAGGAGAGCCATGCTTGGTGAACAACAAACAAATGCTCTTAATTCCTAACTCAGAATGACTTCAGCTGTAGAACTCCTTCAACAGGTCAATATACTAAAAGCAATCACCCTTTCCTATTGAGTGTTTTTTTGTTTTTTTGTGTGTATTTTTGAAATAAATTGTTTATACTCTCTGCAAACTGAGGAAAATAGGGCATTCTACTACAATTTTTAAAAATCTTCAAAATAACTTATAGTACCTAATAAGAGATTATTGTTTCTTTCCTGGCTATTTCCTTAATAATTTCAATAATCTGTAATGCTGGTGAAAGGAGCAAATACCACTCTATGAAACTTTTTATATATTTGTACAAAAAAGGTAATTATGATCCATTATTCCATGAGTATCCAGTAAGTCCAACTCTTTTCCTCAGGTAGGAGAGAGTGGGTTTGCGTAAACACAAGTTGACATAATCAGCATGATTGTTTTGTCTTAAATGTACTTATTATTAGTCTGAATAGCCATCCAGGGTAGAACTGTGTCTTTACAATAGTCACGAGCGGGCTTAAGCAGGGCATAAGGAGGAGAAAGCTTTGTATTTCTGCTGTGGCACTCCCTGATCTTTACATTCATTTCCTTTCCCTGCCTTACCCCTCACCCCATCCCTTGCTATCTTATCCATCTTAATGTTTTTTTGTTTTTTTGTTTTTTTTACCTGGGAGGTCCTGGGGATCAAACCCAGGTCCCTCCATATGGGAGACAGATGCCCAACCGTTTGAGTCACATCCGTCCCCCATCTTAATGTATTTTTAAAGTCTGTCTGGAGCCATTTGATATTTTTTGTGAATTCCAAAATTAGATATTGGATTATGTTTGTAAATTGGTCTTTCCTCTGGGCATATTATATTGGATTCAGAGGTTTTGCTTTTAATGGATTGGGCCACTTCAGTAGGATGTTGAGTCCCTGCTCCCTTGGTGGGTGGGGACTCACAGAGAAACCATACTGCAGAGAAGGAATGCTAGAGTTTTCATCCTGGAGCCTGCCAAGCAAACATGTAGAGAAGCAGATATGTGAGGAAGGAGAGAAGGCTCAGTTGAACACAGCAGAAGCCCTGGGAAGAGACTCGAGCTGTTTGCCTGATAGTCTACAGCTGTCCTTGTGGAGTGAGGACAGCAGCTGAATCCAGAGAGAAATGAGCCCCAGGAAGAGAGGAATCCAGGAAGACTGAATCCTTGGCAGACATAGGCAGCAGTCTTGCTCCAACACGTGGCAACATACTTTGGTGAGAGAAGTAACTTATGCTTTATGGCCTGGTAACTGTAAGCTTCTACCCCAAATAAAGACCCTTTATAAAAGCCAACAAATTTCTGGTATTTTGCATCAGCACCCCTTTGGTTGACTAACACACTGTCCATTAATTTATTTATTAATTTCTTCTTTAGTACATATCCCTGTTAGCTAGGTTATGTCAGGGAACCCCAAAGAATAAAGATAGAAATGTCCAAGGAGTTTACACTCAAGCTAGGTAGGCAACATTATGATGGAATTAAGGGAACATTGATGCATAATTATGTGCTGTTGACTGTAAATACAGTAGGTGTTGAGAGAAAGAAATGGTCATTGTGGGTTGTAATTGTGCATTGCTTAGGGTTGTCAATTGCCAGTAACAGGAACTGACTGCCTAATATAAAGGGGGAGAAAAACAAGTTTATTGGAAGCAGATCATGATATCCTCACAAAACCTACAGGAAGACAAAAGAGCTACCCACAAAAATGACAAGAATCGAGGTCTAAGCTGCCTGAACCACTTGACCATGGTTGAAGAATGCTGCCTCTGGAATGAGGACGCACCTTCTGTTTGTCCATTTTTGTGTCATTCCACTCACATTTCAGAATCCCAGGAGAAAAAATGTGACTTAAGTCAAATGGCAACTCCTTGGCTATGGTAGACCAAGGCATCTTGATTTATAGTGATAACTGGTAAATGTGCTATTGGAATTTCTTCTAAAGTCTAAAACTACTTGAGCTGGTTTTCTATTAATCTAGTTTAGAAGTTTACTCTTTGCACTTAGGATTAACCAGACCTTCTCAGTTTTGCTTACAGGAATAAGGTAATATCTCAAAGCAAAACCAGACAGAGTGGTGTATATCTGTAACTTTTCGCTGAGACAAAAAGCTTGATATCCTTGAGCAGTTGGCTGAGAAAGAAGCCATGGAGGCCTTGTACCTGCAGAACTATATCTAAACTGTGGTTTATCAGCCACTGAAATCAAGGACAGGTTGCATGTGTTTGAGACAACACAGGACTGAGAAATTGCATGTACCCTCCACACGAGACCTCTGGCATGCCTTGTTTTCTTAACTTGTTTTTCTTCTCCCCCTACCCTCTACTTGGCCTTTAAACACCCTAATTCCCATTCTCACTTGGAACTGGTTTTGGGAAGATTCCCCCAGTTCCTTGCTTGTGCATTCGTAATAAATCAACTTCTCAATAAAAGACATGTTTGTCCTGTATGGTGTGGGATTGGGCGGCCTGTCTATTGGAAATAGCCAAACTTACGGTAACGACAGCCCACTAAAACCATACTTGGAGGTCTGCTTTTGCCCATGATGGAATAGCTGATATCAGACTAACCCTCCCACCAAGAATATGAAATCCAGGAGACTAAGGTAAAGACTGCAAACCCTGAGGGTTGCTGAGAAAGGCCTCTGGGCTGGTATCTCTGAGTGGAGAGTAGAAAGTTTGTGCTGTGTAGCTGAGCATTCCTTTTTTCACAAGAACAGGCCCCATATAACTGTAACATGACTGTTTGGGGAGCATCCCAAACTCTCCTAGAGATTACCAAAATCACTTCAGTTAGAAGCAAATGAAAAGTTATTGAGGGGGATATTTGTAAAGGTATTTGTATTGTAGCAAGCCATAGTTTTAAAGGTTTCAATCTTCTAAAATATAAGAAACATTAATTTTTTTTTTAAAGGTTTTATTTATTTATTCATTTATCCCCCCCTTGCTGCTTATGCTCGCTGGGTCAGCTAACCACGCCGTGCGGGCGGGCTTGCCTTCACCAGGAGGCCCCGGGAACCGAACCCGGGGCCTCCCATATGGTAAACGGGAGCCCTACTGATTGTGCCACAGTTGCTTCCCTAAGAAACATTAATTTAAGCAAAATATTTCTTTGATTCTGTGAGACTCTTTTTCACATTTCAACATCTCTGAAATCAGAAATATCTTACATCTTTAAAACTGATTTCATAGAAGCACTTATTAGCTGTGTGCTTTTTACTGGTACTTAAAGTAAGGATGTATCATAGAATCAATGGCAACTTGATGAAGTGGAAAATTTGGGGGAAGGAAAGTAACCTTTTAGACTTCATACCCCATAAACATTTTTTCCCAATTATGTGAAATGTGCACATTAATACAAAATTGTGCAAAGGAAAACAGAATAATAAAAGTTTAGGCATTGATTTTCCACTTATAGATACAAGGTAGTTCCATCTAAAGCCATGCCCCTAAGTTCACGTTACCATTTTCTTATTAGTATATACTGTTCAGCCTTGAAGGATTAACTAAAAACTCCCTCCCAGATGACCCAAATCCCTGTTTCTCTTTCTTTCTGAACTTTCCATTGTACTGTATGTATTGTCTGCCTAGTTGCGTGTAAGCCTTGCATCATTCACAAGTTGTTGCATGTATTTTGAAATGTATTTAACAATATTGTAAATTTCTTGAAGAAAAGAACCAGATTATTTATTTTGCATTATCCACAGCACCTATCATAGCACTGTCAATATGAATTTATTTCTGTTCTGGAGTAAATTTTTTTGTGCAGAAACTTACCTTATGGCCTAGCAGTGGCCTTGAGTGCAATCCTATCTTTCCTAAGGATTTCAGTAATTTGAATCAGTTCAGTAACAGAAAACATCAAGATAAATACTATAGAAGTTTTAAAAATTTAATTAATTTTTTTTTCTTTCCTTTTAAAGATTCTATTCATTCATTCATTCATCCCCCCCTTGCTGCCCGTGCCCACCAGGTCAGCCAACCACGCCGTGCGGGCAGGCCCGCCTCCACCAGGAGGCCCCGGGAACCGAACCCGGGGCCTCCCACATGGTAAACGGGAGCCCCACCGATTGAGCCACAGCCGCTTCCCTTAATTAATTATTTTAAAGAAACTTTAGATTACATAAATGTTGCATAAAAAATGTAGGTGATTCCCATATGCCCCATTTCCTACCCCGCCCACATTTTCCCACATTAACAACAAATGTAGGGTGGTACATTTGTTACAATTGATGAACACATATGGGAGCATTGCTATTAAGTGTGGATTATAGTTTACATCATAGTTTAAACTCTCTCCCGAACAATTTTGTAAGTTATGACAAGATATGTAATGGCCTGGATCAGGAAGGACAATTCAAATGTCCTGAAAATGTCCCCATATTACACCTGTTTTTCCCTCTTTCTACCCTCAGAACCTCCAGTGGCCACTACCCCCACATCAATGATAACATTTCTTCCATTGCAGAATCACAATAAGTCTATAGTAGAATAACAGTAAGTCTACTCAAGTCCATTATTCATTCCCCAACCCTGAGGATTCTGGGATGGTGATGTCCACTTCACCTAGGTTTTGAATACTATACTCTGCAAGGAATGTTTTCCTCTGTGGATAAGGAGAATGACCAATGGGTTTTAGGAGCAGTGATATTTTATAGTTTAAGTTTTTATTTTCTCAGGCATAATTCTTTTATGTATTTCAAAATCTTCAGTAAAGTTTTATGAAAATAGATAGTTTGGACTTAGAAGTACTTTGGGGAAGTTAAGGTCCATGGCCATTTTTGTGGTGAAATGAAATGAAGCATAACAGTCTGGAGAAGCTTGTTCCAAGAAAAAATACATGGGGAACAGAGAGACCTGAAGCAATCTTTTGAATCAATAAATGACAAATAAGTGACAACAATTGAGTTTGTTGTTGGAATTAGATGAGATAAAAGTATCTGGACAGAACTTATTTGGAGTAATACTTCTATAATTTGTTAAGCTGCCTTTTGTATGTTATTTTATTTTTTATTTTGAAGTAAAGTTTGAATAAAAAAATAAGAGACGAGTAATTTATGAATTTAAGTTCGCATGTGAGAGCTGTTTCTGATCCCTTTTATGCTTAGAAACATAAGGACAGCAAGTCTACATTTTGAAACCAAGAGACCTAACAATCCCCAAATCAACCAGGGAACCAGACCCAGGCCATATGTTGCTGGTCAGGTGCTGGTCAGGATGTGGGTCCGTGAAAACGGTGCCACGGATGAGAAAGAAAGAATAAGACAAGAAGAGAAACTGGGATCAGGGGACTCTCCGTCCAATATGGATAGAAGAGCCCATCTAATTGTGGCAGAAATGTAAAGAACACTCAATTCACAACCTTGATAGGTATCTAACTGTTAGGAAAAGAGTGGAACCTAGAGACCCTGATGGAGACATTTGAGTAGAAAAACTTAAGAGTCTTGATTCCACAGACCTCCTGCCACCACCAAACCTTCTGTACTAGCAGAACCAGGCAGGGAATAGCAGCCTGCCTTCTCCTGGGGCCTTAAATGGGGATGCTTGGCTCCTTAAGATTCCTCCCCACCACCCTTCATTGACCCCATACAAATAACTATGTCAGGTCTATGTCTTGAAGAGAGGATCTTGAGGGCTGTGACAGACAATTTGAAGCTTTTTGTGGATCCAGAAAAGATCATGTTCTTGAAGCTAATCCATTCCTGTGGGTGTGGGACTGTTTGATTGGATTGGATGCAGTTGAAGACTTTGATTGGATTACTTCAGTAGGTGTGGCCCAGGGTGGATCTTGGTCCTCTTGCTGGAGTCCTTTATAAATGGAGGACTGAAAACAAAGACACACAGATAAAAGGCAGCAGAGACAGAGAAACCTTGAGAAGCTGAGAGAGAGGTCCTACAGGCCAGCGGCTGAATTCAGCAGAGCACAGAAGCATGGAAAGAGGCCCTTGGGAGGCTCAAAGAGAGGAGAGAGATGAGCCATATGCCAGATCACCCAGATCACTCCACTTCTCTGGAGGAGAAGGCAGAGACCCAGACAAGCAGATGTCTCCATGTGCCTTGCCACATGGAAGGAGTCCAGGATTGCCAGCAGCCGACTTTAGGTGAGACAGCATCTCTGATGATGCCTTGATGTGGACACTTTTGTAGCCTCAGAACTGTTAGATTTTTTTAGGAAGTACCATGGACTGAACCCAGGACCTGGTACATGGGAAGCAGACACTCAACTACTTGCAACTTCTTGAGTTATATCTGCTCCCCAGCTTTTTTTTTTTTTTTTTTTTAAGATTTATTTATTTACTTTATTTTTCTTTATTTACCACTCCCCCCTCCCCCAGATGGTTTTCTCATCTGTCTGCTCTTTGTTTGCTTGCCTTCTCCAGGAGGCACCAGGAACCAAACCTGGGACCTCCCACATGGGAGGTGAGTGCCCAGTGGACTGAGCCACATCTGCTCCCCATGGGCTGCAGTGTCTGCTGGCTTGTGACATTTCCTCATTACAGCAGGGGTGGCATCTAGCTTGTTGTGGCAGGAGGCAGCATCTGCTTGTCTTCTTTTAGGAGGCATTACCTCATGTGGTAGGCTGATGCCCAAGTGGTTGAGCTACATCTGCTTCCCACTCCTCAGCTTTTAACCTAATATATTCCCATTTCTGGTACATTGCTCCCAGCAGCCTTTAGCAAACTAAAAACAAGGGTATTGGACCAGGGTGGTGGAATATAAACTGAACAGAGGAAATTTTGTTATGAAGGCACTTACCTGTGACTCACTATTCAATGTCCCAGCTAGGACACCTGTAGCAAAGATGAATCCTTGAGGCTTGGACACGGTAGTGGTTTACTGTAAACAAATGGGAGATGCTAGAAATGCCTTGATACATAATTGAGAAAGGGGTCAGAAGACTCAGGGAGATGGAATGTTAGAATGAATTTATTGTGTGAAACCAGAGAACCACCACTATTCCCTGGTTGGCATAGTTGATATTCTCTTCACTAAGGCAATATGAATTGCACTGAAGAAGAAGTATCAGTATCTTTGAGAAGCTTGGTGGCAGCTGTACTCTGTAGGCTGAGGTAGGCAGAGGATTGCCACAGAACTGGGCTTCCTCCCATCAATAGGAGATGGGAGTCCTGAATGGCAGCGTCCACAAGTAGCAGTTAACTACTAGTGCATTTATCACAGCAAGCTGGATGCTAGGCTGGAATAGCAATAAGGGTGCCTTGACCTGCAGAGACCTTGATTTTCTTTGCAATCACACAATACCATGCTGGTCTACTATAATGATGACACAGTGTTAATCAGAACAGATGAGCAGGAAGATTAAAATCTTTTAGACTATGTAGTAAAACACATGCATGCTTGTTTTACTTTCCTAGGCTGCTTAAAGAAAATACCATTAAATGGTTCAGCTTGAAGAAAAGGAATATATTAGCTTACAGATGAGGCTGAGAAAATGTCCAAATCAAGGCATCACCAAGGTGATGCTTTCTTCCTGAAGACTGGCTGCCAGCCATCCTTGGCTCCTTTGTCACTTGGCAAGAGACATGGCGGCATCTGCTGGTCTCTCCCTTCTCTTTTGGGTTTTGTTGCTTTCAGCTTCTTGCTTCCATGGCTTTCTCTCTCTCTATATATATTCATTCCATTTATAAAGAACTGCAGTAATAGGATTAAGCCCCATCTTGAATCCTACTTAGAATGGATTTATACCCAAAAGAATGGATTCACACCCACAAGAATGGATTCAATTTAAGAAGAGTTTTTCTGGGATACGTACAGTCTCACATCATCACAACGCCAAAAAGTAGGGGAATCTCCTTTGCCCCTCCAATTTAATCCACATCACTTTACAAGTCCAGTGGTCAGGGGTTTGCTGTGATATCCCCTCTAAGGTAAGGGCAAATAGTTCTGTTTGTAACCCTTACCACTAAGAAAGAGGCATAGTGCTTGGTGGGCTTTCCTGGATTTGGAAGCAGCATATACTGCCCCTGAATATTGCTCTGACTCATTTGTTAGGTGATTTTGAAGGCTGACAGTTTCAAATGGGGCCCAGAGTAAGGGAGAGCTGTCAGTAGTCTTGGACTGTACGGTAAACTGTACTATATGACACTACTATAGAAGCAGTCATGATAGATAAAGCTACTTGATGCAGTCTCTGGCAAGAATTCCAGTATGGCTCTAGTTTTCTGGAGTGAAGCCATACCTTCTGCATGGGAGAACAACTAGCCACTGGTAAGAGAGCGCTGGCAAACTACAGAGCCCAGGCCTAGGAGACACTGCAAGTCTTATCAGACCCTAGTGACTATGCAACCAGAGCTATTCACCATGAACTGGCTTTTATCAGATCCATTGAGTCATAAATAGAGCATCAAGTCGTGTTTGGGGGTTCTGCAACTGACTGGACTTAATGGAAGAAAAAATCAGATCTAAGTGGTAGATACGAGGGATGGACTATACCAGGACAACTCTGGGTACCACTTAAAATCCTCTCATGGGATTTTAGCTGTGGAGACTAGTTCTCATGAAGGCTTCAAGCAGCTTCTCTCAGGTACAACCTGATAGTATCTTGCCTCAGGCCAACACTGTACACCTCTTGCTTTCTGCCCCAGAGCTTCTCTAATGCCTCATCAGTAGATATCCATAGAAACTCTCTCAGCATCCAAGCCCTGTGGCCTTGACCAATAGGGAAGGGCGCTCATTGGTAAACATTTTCCTGTTTTTTCCCACAGTGGATGATTCAGAGAGGCAATTTATGGGCTTCTCAAATGGTCCTGCAGGATTGAGCTCACTGTCATCCAAGATGTAGCCAACTCAACATGCATTCCTGCTACTGGCTTTCTCTTCCCTGTTTCACTCCCTCTGACTCTATCACTGCTGTCTCCCTGGGATAACACTCCCAAATAAGCTTTTTCTCAGGTGCTACGTTTGAAAGAACCCAGGCTTACATAAGAATGTAATTTGTAGTCATTTAATTTCTATTAGAAACATACTGTGATTCAAGATCCTTTTTTTTTTCTTTCCTTCTTTCTTTCTTTTTTTTTACCTTTTAGCTGTACAAAGAAAATGAATACATCTGGAACATTTTAAAATAAATTCTTGACATTATGTCTTTTCTTTTCTTTCTTTTTTTTTTTTTAGTTTAAGTTTTCTCATTCTACTTTCTCTTTTTTTTTTTATTTTTTATTTTTATTGTGGGTAAAAATCAAAATTTTCACAGTACGTACCAATATTTGTAAAATGATATATAAATATATATATGCATATATGTGCATTTGCTTACATAAATGTTATTTTTTAATATATATATATGTTTTAAAAGGTGCTTAGATTACCTAAATATTACACAGAATGTCTTTTCATTTCTAAATAGAACAGTATGTATCTCTAATATATAAGGCCTTAAAAATGCCATAACTACAATCCCACTATCACACCCAAAAGATGAACCATATTTTCTTAGTCATATCACATACTTCATATGTGTTCCATTTTCTCTGGTCATTTCCTAAGCATATGTTTTACAGCTAGTTTGTTGGAATCCAGACTATGAAAAGGACAGACACTGCATTTGGTGGCTCTTACAACTCTCTTAGTCCGTAGCAGTTCTTTTTCTTTTCTTGCCGTTTATTTATTGAAGAAATTGGATCACTTGTCCTGTAGAATTTTTCACATCCTGAGTTTGGCTGATTGTTTCCTCCTGGTTCACTTTAACAGTCAATCTTTAAAATATACATGCATCATTCCTAAAGAGTTTGCTCTGCAAAATGCATTGCTGATTATCCGGCGGATGGTTTCTATCGCTGCTTCCTTGGTGCTGATTTTCTGATTTCCAACCTGAGTGCTTTGCATTCTCTAATGTGCTGACGCACAGGAAAGCTCATTTCCTGATCACTCTGGAGGAAAGAGTGACTTCTTTATTGTAGTCTATGCTGAAAATGTACTTCAGCATTGAGTTATATTTAGTTATTTATATCATAGCTCATTCCATAATGATTTGAGGTCATTACGTGCTTTAAAATCAAGAATTCTAAAAATTAGGAATGGGGGGCAAAAAGGAATATTAAGAGGGGGAAAATAAATGGAAAACATTGGTTGTCATTCTGAACAGAATGATGGACACCAAGATGTTTTATATAAAGCATCCTTCGCCATTCCCTGAAACTGTAACTCATCAAGGGTGGTTCTGATTGTTCACTGAGCATCCTCAGGACTATAACAGCGCCTGGCCTTAGGAGGATCAATACATAGTGGTTCACTGACTGTTTAACTATTCTATGCTCAATCACACAGTCTTCATTTGTGACTCTATCAGTTCATATTAATCATTCCTTAAGCTATGTGAGACATACAGACAAATTAAAACACAAACTGTATTCTAAATGTATTCTTGGTAGTAATGCCTCTTGGAAGTAAATATTAAGGCATTAGTTTCAAAACTTTAGCTTCAAGAGCAAGACAGGAGAGGTGAAACGCCATCCTAAAGCTTAGAAACAATAATTATTGCTTTCCTTCCATTAATGAAAAGATGACATTTATAAGAACATTGCAATGGTGCAAGCATAAGGAGCAGCTTCAAAATGAAGTGGTAACGTGACATTCTACCTTAGTAAGTAGAAATAACTAAGTAGATATAAATAAATATCAGTGGAGTCTTCAGATAGTTGCATTGAAAAGAATTAGAAAAATATTGGATGGGTTAGTTTCTTTCAGATGATAATCACAGAAGTAATTTTGAGCTGAAGGTCATCACAATGAGTGATTGAAACACTTCAGATTAGGGCTATATATTTCCCTGAATGATACTTATGCTTATTTTATTGAAAACAAATAAAGCTCATTTAAAAGTTCTATAAAGCACAAGACAGACCACTTTGTTGATTAAAAATAAACCAAAGTGGAAGCAGACGTGGTTCAAGCAGTTGGGCACCTACCTCCCACATGGGAGGTCCTGGGTTCAGTTCCTGTTGTCTCCTAAAGAAGATGAGCGGGCACAACAAGCAGACACAATGAGCTGATGAATGAGCAGACACAATGAGCAGGAAGTGGATATTGGGCACCTGCCTCTCACATGGGAGGTCCTGGGTTCAGTTCCCAGTGCCTCTTAAAGAAGATGAGTGGACACAATGAGCAGAGACAATGAGTAGACATGACGAGCAGACACAGTGAGCAGACAATGAGTAGACAGATGAGGGAGCCATGGGGGGGGGTGCGGAAACAAAACAAAGTGAAGCAAGGTAAAGATTTTTTTTTTTTTTTTTTTTTACCGGAAAGTCCCGGGGATAGAACCCAGGTCCCTCCGTATGGGAGATGGACGCCCAACCATTTGAGCCACATCTGCCCTCCTGAAGATATTTTTTAAAAAGATATTCAGACAAAACAGGATTTTAATTTTTGATATAATAAAATGAATCTACAGTTTTGTGTCTTGTTTTAACCATCAAAGACTCAGGAAGATTAAATAAAATAGACATATCAACAAATATTTCAAAGAGGAAAATGAACTGAAGTAGTTTTACATGTAAATTGTTATTCAAATATAAATAAAATTATTACTTAGCTCTTATTTTGTACTTTGCATTGTCAGGCAGTGAGGGCAAGACAAAAATAAGCAAACAAACAAATAATTGAACTAACCACACATACAGTTTTTGCAAGGAACCTCCTAACAAGAACCCCCTGTCCTTATAACAGTGTAGTCAGCATTTCTGGGAGTTGTGCTTTTGCTTAGCTATTTGTATCAGGATATTTTGGTGACCACATGGGACGTTTTGGTGGCCAGAGATTTTTATATTCATGCCTGCACAAATGTTTACAAACCGAATGTGTAAGTCAACCTCAAAGTTTTTTTCACTAGCATATACTTATGTGAAAAATTGCATAAGTGATGAAAAATAAAACCTTCTAAAATGTAGGAAATGGCTTTTATATAGTACATTAATTCTTGTCTAAGAATTAACCAAACTTTTAGTAGACTGCATTTATAAAGAAGTATTGTGAATGGCAGGACAACTAATTCTGAGTTCTTATGTTACAATATGATTGGTCATATATTTAAGTCAAAACATTGAGTGGACTAAATTCATTCATGTTTTCACTCATTTGACAAACTTTTATTGGTCAGTACTACAGCCAGCTACTGTGCTTGGTTCTAGCACTACAGAGTTAAATGAGATACATTCACATCCTCCAAGAGCCAACAATCTAGTGGTAGAAATAAAAGTAAATCTAGGGTTAGAGTTTATTCTGATATGAGCCATGTTAGGAAGGGGGTTGCAGAGACAGATTTAGGTGCATAAATGGGGGGCACCTAAATTGGCTTGAGGTTAAGGGTGTATGGGATGGGTTGGGATAAGTTCAAAGAACACTTTATGGAGGAAGTGATGCTGTAGCTTATTTTAATGGAAGAGGGAAAAGTGAAAATGCTGTACTAAGAAAAGGAAACAGCACTATGCATTGGAGGAAATCCATAAGTCCCTTTTGGCTGGAGTGAAGGTGATTATTGGGAGCATTGGGAGTTGAGAATGATTCAGGAGGTAGGAGCCAATTCATTTAGGACTTGTAGGCTAAAAAATTTAACTCTTGTTATATAGAGATATTGATGGATTTTGAGTAAAGGAGTGACATGCTCATATTTAAATACTAGAAAGAGGATTCTGTAGAAGAGTGGAGATTAGTATTGCATGTCAGGGGGCTAGTTAGAGGCCATTGCAGTAAACCCGTTCTGCACATGAAGCATAGAATGGTGAAGGGACCTGGTCAAATACAAGGTGAGGGGGAGATTGACAGGACCTGGCGATTGATGGGCATGGAGGGGGAAGGAAAAGCAGGAGTCAAGGGTGGAGCTCACGCTTGAGCAACTGACTGAATGGCGGTGCCCTTCCTGAGATAGAGAGCATAGGAGAAGGAAAATAATGACTTCAATTTTGTAATTGAGTTTAAGATCTTTATGTGGTGTCTAGTTAGAGATGCTTAGTAAGGAGCTGGACACATGGAAAACTCCAGCACAGAGAAGGAAAACTCAAGGGAAACAAAAGGAGTAAGAAATATGAACAGAGAGGGGTGTTACGTAGGTCAGTGTAGGGGAATTCCAAGAGGAAGAATCCAGCAAAATCGTCAAAGGTAGGTGGAGGCCAGAAAAGAGAACAAAACATTTCCATCGGCCTTGGCCTTTTTGCCTTAGCATGGGCAGGTTCAGCAGAAGCAAAATTACAGTAGAGTGACTTGTCTGGATCTTTTTTTGGTCTGACGTATCCACCTCAGCTTGGCCGGAAGTGGTCGTTTTTATACAGCACCTTGTCCTACTCAGGACAGACGCCCCTACATACCAAGAGAGCTTGAATAAAAGGCCCAAGAATAAAAAAAAAAAAAAAAGAAGGACATGAAAGGGGAGGAAAAACTGATGAAATTCTGGCTTAATTGGATAATTCTCTCAATCAAGTGGGTAGCTTCGTTTTGCTTTGTCTGATATGGTCAAGTAGTCATGGCCTCGGCATTTGATGTCTTGTCAAGAAAGAATAAACAGTAGCAGCTGGCACCACTGTCAGAGACACAGTGAATGGGTTATTGATTATAGTTGTTTTTGCTTAAAATATCTTGCAACAACTTCTGACTAATACTTCCATAGCACTATTAATAATCTTACCCATTTTCTCTTATGAAAATGTATTCTCTGTCACAGCTACTATTATCTTATCAACATCTGTCCATGCCTTAAGGAAAAGTTTGTTTTTCAAATGAAACTAAAATAACGAGCCGGACATTTAATATACTTAATATGCAATCTGTCTTATGATGCATCAATGAATTTATTTTCACTATGAAGTCTGGATGAAAATCTTTGGGTTGTAAAAGGAAATTAGAAGTGTAAATATATTTTAAATACTGTTTCATGAATAACAATTTCATGAATTTGCCAATAGCATTACTAGTTTATCTGAAGCCTGTGATAACATTCTTCATTTTACTTTAATAATGGATGGTATTTTGTAGATTTGATTATGTTTATCTTTCCATTGAATAGTTTATATAAAAGTCATTACTATACAATTTAATACTCTTTAGACTGGACAATTTCTTTATTGGGAAAATAAAATATAAATAGTGAATTAGATGCTTTGATGTTGCAATAAAAGGGAATTTGAGCATTCAGTAGCATTTCAGGGCACCAGAGAAAGGTCAGAGAAGAATAAGTGTCTCTTTCCACCTCTATTACCCTCTGTTAGTATAGTTTAATAAAATGATTCTTTTTAATTATCCCAGATTTTTTTAAAAACTGTAGTTAATGAGGACTGCAACTTACAAAGAATGTAAATATTTCTTAAGTTAATCAAAGAGGACATAAAATGAAGCTTGGGAATTAACCAAGAGGCTCACTTGATCCTTCTCTCTTGAAAACTTTCTCTCCTTCTCTTAGCTGGCAAGAATACACATTTGACACACTTGGAGTTTGAAAGCCATATCTTGAACTGTGGGGTAATAGTAGAATACTAATTATTAAATGTGTCTGTCATTTGTTAACCTCTGTTAGAATTTAAAATGCAAAGGCCACATGTACACACATGGTGATTCTAGCAATGGAAGAAATTATAACAATGAGGTGGAGCCAGTGGCCACTTGGCACTTTTGGGGCAGGGAGGGGACGAGCAGTTGAAATACAGGGGCTTCTTTGGGATTTGGAGGTTGTCCTGAGTACCGTTGTGGCAACGGATATAGGCCATTTTAAATCAGCACACATCACTCAAAGAACTGTGTGGGAGAGAGTGTGGTCTATGATGTGAACTGTGGTCTATGGTTGGTGGCAAGGCCCCAGGATGTGTAAGTCCATTGAGGGTGGTGGGCCACACTTGTGGGAGATGTTTGTGTGGGATGTGGTGGGAGGTGTGGGAGGTGGGCAACATGGGAATCCCGGTGGGTTCCGTGTAATATTTTGGGTAATCTAAGCACCTCTTAAAATATATTTATATATATATATAAATAACATTTTTGTAAGCAAATGCACATATATGCATATATATTTATATATCATTTTATAAATATTGGTATGTATTGTGAAAATTTTGATTTTTACCCACAATAAAAAATAAATAAATTAAAAAAAAAAATGCAAAGGCCACAGCATAGCTCTGGAACTTTTTTTTTTTAGAATTTTCTTTTTATTGGAGAAGTTGTAGGTTTTCTGAAAAATCATGCAGAAAATACAGAATTTTCATATATGCCCCCCCCCCAATAACACTATGTAGTAACTTTGTTACAATTGAAACAATATTGTTATAATTATACTATTAACTATAGTCCACAGTTTACATTAGGGTTCACTGTTTGTGTTGTACGTTCCTATGGGTTTAAAAATTTTTTTTATTCCAGTAACATAATACAACCTAAAATTTCCCCTTTTAACCCCATTTAAATCTATAATTCAGTGTTGTGGATCACATTCACAATGTTGTGCTACCATCACCACCATCCATTACTGAAACTTTTCATCTGCCCAAACAGAGAGTCTGTGCCAATTAAGCACTGACTCCTGATTACCTACCCTCACTCCGGCCCCTGGTAACCTGTAATTTAGTTTCTGACACTATGAATTTACACATTTGAGTTATTTCATATCAATGAGATCAAAGAATATTTGTCCTTTTGTGTCTGGCTTATTTTATTCAACATGTTGTCTTCAGGTTCATCGATGTTGTTGCATCTATCAGAACCCCATTCCTTTTTACAGCTGAATAGTACTCCTTTGTACGTATATGTCACATTTGGTTTAAACATTCATTTGTTGATGGACACTTGGGTTCCTTCCATTTTTGGCAATTGTAAATAATTCTGCTATGAACATCGGTGTGCAAATATCTATTCTTGTCCCTGGTTTCAATTCTTTTGGATATATACCTAGAAGTGGGATTGCGAGGTCATATGGTAATTGTATACTTAAGGTTTTGAAGAACCTCCAAACTGTTTTCCTTGGTGGTCTTGGCATTTTACATTGTCTGGGACATTTTCTAATGTCTGCCAGGAAAAAAACAATCTTTAAGAACAGTGGGAGGTTTAGAATGTTTGTTGAATGAATGAATAATATCCTTTCTATCTAGGAATGTGTGGATACATACATGACAAGAATGTTCCGTGGAGATACAATGGGAACAAACTAGTGATGGGTGGAAGCCAAAATTCTATGTAGTCCCCACACCATTTCATCTTCCTATTGGGCATGTAAGAGAATATTTCCCAGACCTTTTGCTGCTAGGTGGGCTCATGTAATAAATTCTAGCCAAAGGAATGTGGGTAGAAGTTATACACAGTATTTCTAGACCTGGCTGCTAAAATATCTTCCATAATCTTTCATTTTTCTTCACTTATTGAGTTAGATGGCTGGATGGGATTAATCAGAGGACCCGGAAAAGGTCTTGGGGACAGTAGGACCAGAGGACACAAGGAGCCTGTATATTTGAATAGCACTGCACAGCATCGATGTGAACAAAAGATAGACCTTTGCATGCTATAACGCTGAAATTTTGTTTTTTTTTTTTTTGTTGTTGCATCAGGTAGTAGCAATTATCCTGTATAATATAGGTAGAAAAACATTGAAAAGGAGATATATTGAGGAGATTAGAATTCTTTCAAATCCTTGCCATATACCATTGAAATAGTATTGCTCTATCTCCAAAGAACCAGTATTTGGTTTCATTGATAACCAATCTTTCTCTCCTGTTTTTTCCTCTAATTCATTAATTTCCACTCTAATGTTCATTGTCTCCTTCCTTTTGCTTGCTTTAGGTTTAGCTTGCCTTTACTTTTCTTTTTTTCCCCCAATATACGAGGGTAGCATATTGATTTAAGATCTTTCTTCTTTTTAAATGTACGTGTTTACAGCTATAAATTACAGCTAAACACTCCTTTTGGTATCTTCATTTTCATTCGATGAATATCATTTTCAGTCATCTCAAAGTATTTTCTAAATTCCATTGTGATTCCTTCTTTGACTCATTGGTTTTTCAGGAATGTTTGCTTAATTTTCATATATTTTGTCAATTTCCCAAATTTATGTTATTGATATTTCAATTCTTTATTTTTATTGAGGTTTGTTTTATCATCTAGCATATAGTCTATCCTGGAGAATGCTCCATGTGCACTTGAGAAAAATGTCTATTCTGCTCTTGTTATGTAGAGTGTCTTATGGATGTCTGTTAGGTCTAGTTAGTTTATAGTATTGTTCAGATCTCCTGTTTCCTTGTTGATCTTCTGACTAGATTTCTATCCATTATTGAATGGGAGTATTGAAGTCTCCAAGTATTGTATTAATTGTCTATTTCTCCCTTCAATTCTGTCAATGTTGGCTTTAGGTATTTTGGGACTCTATTGTCAGATGCATATATGTTTATAATCTTCCTGATAGATCAACCCTTTTATCATTATTAAATGCTCTTCTTTATTTCTAGTAGCATTTTTTGTTTTAATGTCTATTTTGCCTGATATTAGTATACACACTCCAGCCTTCTTATGGTTGCTTTTCATATAATATGTCTTTTTTCTAGTATATAGTTGGATATCTATTCTAGTATGATGATCTCTGCCTTTTGATTCACATTTAAAGTTATCATTAATAGAGTTGGATTTATGTCTGCTATTTTACTTTTTGTTTTCTATGTCTTGTGTCTTTTTTGTTCCTTTATTCCTCCTCCTTTATTACTTTCTTTTGCATTGAATGAATATTTTCTGGAGTAACATTTTTATTATTTTATTGATTTATATATGTATGTATGTATGTGTGTGTGTATATATTTTAAGGAGGTACCAGGGATTGAACCCAAGACCTCATACATGGGAAGCAGGTGCTCAACCACTGAGTTACATCTACTCCCCTCACAATATATATATATATATATATTATTTTAAAGATTTATTTATTTCCCTCAATATATTTTAAAAATTATTTTCTTTGTGCTTGTTCTAAGGTTTACCATATATGTCTTAATTTATCAGAATCTACTTCAAGTTTATACTAACAATGCCAGTGAGATATGGAAACATTGCTCCTATATAGCTCAATTCCCTACTTACCCTTTTTATGCTATTATTTTATACATATTACATTTATATATATTAAAACCCCCAAAATACATTATTGTAATTATTTCATGATAAAATCTGTCTTTTAAAGATGTTGATAGAAGAAAAGAGAGCAAGTATATATTTATAGAGTTCATTATATTGACTTTTTATTTGCCTTATCTGGTTCTCTTCATTTGTTTATGTGGGTTTGCATTACCATCTGATGTAATTTCCTTACACCAAGATGGCTTTGCTTCCATCCTTTGTGCCATTATTACCAAATATTTTCCATTTCTCTGTATTATTACCCCAACAATATAATTATATAAATCTTGTTTTATATCATCACGTTTTAAATCAGTTAAGAGAAGAAACAAGAAGAAACATGCATTTGTATTGTCTTTTTAAATTACATAATTACTTTTACTGGTGATCTATATTTTTTCACAAAGATTTATATTACTCTCTCGTGTCACCTGCTTTGGACTTGAAAACCATTCTTTAGTATTTCTTAAAAGATGGTTCTGCTAACAACAAATCTCTTGTTTTGTTTTGTTTTGTTTTCCTGGAAACATAGTATGTATTTGCCTAGTGGATAATGGCAGTGAGCTTGGGAGCTCTCCAGGGAGAGAGATCAGTATGAGCAAAGTTACAAGGGTGTGAACTAGCATGGCACTTTTAAGTTGCTGCTGAAAGTTCCATATGTTTGGAAGACAGGATGTGAGGAGAAATAGGTTGTGGCTGTATCACAGAGGGCCCTGTATGTTTACCCATGAGTGAGAAACTAAAGACAAAAACAAAAGCAAAAAAAGATCTATATCTACTCCCTTATTTCCATCCAATCCACCTGAGATATAGTTCCAGGAAGAGTGGCCAAGATTTAAAAAGTGATATTTAGATGAAATTTAAGAAGTTCTTTAAGAATACTTCAAAACAGTTGAATAGCTACTTCAAATGATGCCTGAGTATGGCAGGGAAATTTTCAAACAATGACTTTGAATTTACTTTGTGATTCCCAGTGCTATTCTTGGCAGTTACATGATGAACAGCTGCTTGATTCATCTTCATTCTTATGAAATTTTTCTCATCCATAGAGAGAAACATATTTTTTTTTTGGATTATTTTATAAGTCAAGAAATTCTCAAAGTATATTATACCAGACCCAAAATATATAGGACAGGGAAAAATAGTTTTATTAAAAATTGACTTGATTTTATACAAGAAATAAATAGATGCAAAAAGTTATTACAAATCAAAAGGAAGGCAAGGATGAATTAATAAATAGAGCTTTGCCAAATAGTTAATAATAGTTAGAAAATTTAAATCTTCATCTCACACTTCATAAATATAACATTATAGACTGATCATATCATATTAGATAGCTCAAAAATTAATTATAAAAATGAAAATATCAAATTGACCCCTAGAGGGAGCATATGTGGCTCAAGGAGTTAGGCACCTGCCTCCCACGTGGGAGATCCCAGCTTCAGTTCCTGGTGCCTCCTAAAGAAGATGAGCAGACCCAACGAGCTGATGCAATGAGCAGGGAGTGGCTGTGGCACAAGCAGTTGGGCACCCGCCTCCCATGTAGGAGGTCCCGGGTTTGCTTCCCAGTGCCTCCTAAAGAAGATAAGCAGACACAATGAACAGGCACAAAAAGCACAGGCAGTGAGCAGATGGACAAGGGAGCCATCTCAGGTGGGGAATAAATAAATAATTACATTTTTAAAAATTGATCCTTAGATAGGGAAGATTTTCTAATTTTACATTTAATTAAAGGTGCATACAATAAAAGATCAAAAGATTTAGTGCATAACAATTTTTAATACTCTGTCCCTCATAACATTACCAACTTAAAATGCAAACATCAAGGGATAAAAATAAATACCATAGATTAAAACATATGAAAGTAATATACTGTATAGAAAGGATTCTTAGAATTTGAAGCATTATTATTCATAATAATATATGTGCAAAAGCTTAAAGAAACATCTAATAAGTATGGGGTAATAAAATATGACTTGCTAATATGAGCTGAGGAAAATATTAAAATTTACCAGTTTATTTTAAAATGTAAATTTCTGTTTTAAATCTCTCAAATTATAAAAGCTCAGAAGTAATAATAGAAAAAGCCAATGGTATATTAATATGGACACTTAAATTGCCACAAGACTATCTATATATACCTTAAAGTGTCTATTCCCATTTAATTTATAATAGGAAGAATGTGTCTATAAATATAATGAAAAGACAGTTTAAAATACAGAAACGCCTAATTCATAAAAGCACTTATTTTCATGCTATTTGTCCTGGTTTGTCTTTTGTGGACCCCAGAAAATTATGTTCTTGAGCTAACCCATTCCTGTGCCTGTAAATGCAGTGTAGATGGGGCCTTTTGATTAGAGTCAGTTTTAGTTAGATCTCTGTAGGGCTTTTGATTGGACGTCAGTGAGAAATGACTCAGGTTAGGGCTCCACCCTCCTGCTGGGTCTTATATAAACTGATAACACGCAAAGAGGAAGAAGAGGCACTGAGAAAGGGAGCTCTGCCATTTTGACCCTGCCATGTGTGAGAGAGAAATCCAGGTTCACCTACAGCTGCAGAAAGACAGAGGAGCCCTGAGAGGCTCAAAGAGATGAGGCCCAGGGAGAGATGCATGATTGCCCACAGCTGAGCTCCAGGAAAAAGCAGAGCCAGTGAGGCTGAGAGAGGAGGCCCAGAAAGACACAAGCCTGAATACCCACTGCTGAGCTCCAGGAGATGGTGAGGCTGGAGGGGAAGGCAGGGACCTTGTAGCAGTTTGGCAGTTTGATGTAGTTATGAATTCCAGAAATAGATATTGGATTATGTTTGTAAACTGGTCTATTCATCTGGGCATGATTAAGTTATGATTAGGCTTTGATTGGGCCACATCAGTAGGGCATTGAGCCCCACCCTTGGTGGGAGGGGAATCAAAGATAAAGGACTTGGCAAAGGACAGATTTGGAGTTTTGAGTTGGAGTTCTGATGTTGGAGTCTTGAGCTGGAGCCCCTGGAAATAAGCACACTGAGGAGCTTGGTTCTGAGGAAGGAGAGAACCTGGGAAAAGAGATGAGCTGTTACACGCTTGATAGTCTACAGCTGGCTTGTGGAGCGATGCAAGCCTGAGCTGGGAGGGAGGCAAGCCCCAGGAAGAGAGGAACCCAGGAAGCCTGAACCCTGGCAGACATCAGCAGCCATTTTGCTCCACCACATGGCCATAGACTTTGGTGTGTGAAGTAAATTATGCTTTATGGCCTGCTAACTGTGGACTTCTACCCTTTATAAAAGCCAACAGATTTCTTGTATTTTGCATCAGCACCCCTTTGGCTGACTAATACAGATCTCAACAGAGATCTGCCGCCATTTTGCCTTGCCACTGGCCGGACACCAGGATCACCAGTAGCTGACTTTGTTGAGAAAGCATCTCTGATGGTGCCTTGATTTGGACATTTCATGGCCTTGGAACCGTTAAGCTTTTACCCCAAATAAATCTGCTTTATAAAAGCCAACACATTTCTGGTATATTGCATTTACAGCCCTGTGGCAAACTAATACACTATTTATAATCTCAAACAATTGGAAAAAGTCTTAAATTCTTAGAGCAGGGCAACCAATTAACTATAGGATTACACCCATATAATGGAATATTAGGTGGCAACTAGAATTTTAAGAATTTTTGAATTGCAGAATTTTTCAAATTTCAAGTGAGAAAAAGCAGTATAAAACATTGTCCAAATTATGTTCATAACTCTGGAGAATATTAAACATCCAGAAAAAATACATAAAATAAAAGCAATGGTTGCTTGAGGTGATTGGTATAAGAATAGTTTTCCATTTATAAGTTTTAATATTTCTACATTTAGCAATTTACCATTTTGTATTTTGATTATATGAGATATTCAACTAATTTTTAAATGGAGCTAAGGACTAACAATAATATTTTAAAGGTAGTATTCAGAGTAAGCAAGAAAGTGAGGACATAACCTTATCTTTTTCACAATTCTCTTCTTACTGTAGTCTAAAAATATATACACTTATTTTAGAATTACATGATTCTATAGACTCATCTTAAGCTTGTAGTAAGTTGAACACAGTGTTTTGTATTTTGTTTTGCCTCTATATTTTCTTCGTTAGAGTTGTAAGAAGATTTTTGTTTCTGACTCATATTGAATTATTAAATTAATCTAATATGGTGTTATATGTGGTATAAAGACATATACTAAAATATTTAGGGAAACGGCTGTGGCTCAATCAGTAGGGCTCCCATTTACCATATGGGAGGCCCCGGGTTTGGTTCCCGGGGCCTCCTGGTGAAGGCAAGCCCGCCCGCACAGCGTGGTTAGCTGACCCAGCGAGCACAAGCAGCAAGGGGGGGATAAATGAATAAATAAATAAAATCTTAAAAATAAAATAAAATAAAATAAAATAAAATAAAATATTTAGTTTCTCAAGAATTCAAAATCCATCCGCAGATGCTCTGGGAATTTGGACATACCATAGTAGTGAAGATGAGAGAATAACTATATGAAGAGAAACACATTTTGTTGGCCATATTCCAATATTCCATTTCTTAGTAAGATTTTGAAGAAAAAACAGAAGTTATTAACTTGCTGAGGTATTTAAGAGACTTAAAAATACCAATAAAAGGAGACGTTGAGGGTTGAGAATTTGGAAATACTTAGAGATTCTACTGGAGCAAACGTGGTGGAGCTAACTATGTTAGCAGTGATGATGGGCCATAATATAATTTTCAAAAACCTTTTTTGGTCATATTTACCATTGAATAAGAGGCTAGTATTAGTAGCAAAAAATAAATAAATAAATCAACAACAATAAAATAAACTATAGAAAAGATATAACTTTTCTTTACACATGAAAAGGTTGTGGAGGCGTCAGTGAAGTACAATAATATACTTAGCATGAGAGTTCAATTATACAAGCTAAGAGTTAAAAAGAAGAAAAGAGTTATTGGAAAAGAAAAGTCAAGTTGGTGTAAGAGTTCATCATATACTCTGTTGAAGCTATTTCTTTGGATCTTGTATTAGTCTGTCAGTGGCATACTGAGGCAAGAACTGGAAACATCAGGGTTTCTTATTGTTGGGGAAAAAACTCCAAGAAAGCTGAATTACTAAGTAGAATGTTATCTGAAATAGGTTATGAATAGGCATACTTGTCATATCAAAAGTAAATGGTAGATATTAATTCATTTATTTATACTTTCATAAATCTGCTTTACAATATTTATTGGGTGCTTACAATGTGCCAGTTTCTGACTTAAGCAATTCCAAGAAACTTTATGTGCTGTGGAACTCTGAAAGAACTGTAGGTTTGAGAAAAGGTGATGAATCTAATTTTGAGCATGTAGCCTTTGAGAGGTTTATGAGCCATCCATATGGATTTTTCCCAGTGAGTAGTTGGATTAATGATTCTGAAGTTCTAATGTTAGGCCTATTTTGGAGATAGGGAATTAGAAGCTGCTAGCATGAATAAATCTTCAGTGCGGAAAATACAAACCACTTTAGATATTTCAAATAGAATGGGTTTCAATACGAGGATTGGGTGTTTAAAATATTTTTGGCAGGGCTGGAAGAGTAGGTCTCCAGGTATACTGTAGAACTAACTATACAAAAAGAAATACCATCTCTGACACAACCAGCAAGACAGAGATTTGAGAAGCCATTAGTGGAATATTACTCAGCTGTAGGATGAAATGCAGCATTAACATGTGGGATAACATGGATGAATCCTGATGACCTTGTGTTGAGTGAAGCAAGCCAGGCACTGAAGGACAAATATTACATGACCTCACTGATATGAATTAAGCAAATTGAGCAAGCTCCCAGAACTAGAGACTGGAAGATAGGTTTACAGGAGACAGAAAGGGAGAAGAAAGTTGTGAACTAATGCCCATATGGGCAAAATCTATGAGAAGGTAGAAGGGTATAGTTGTGCAGTGGATGGGCATGACAGTGGTACAGTGATGCTATTGGGTTGGGTATTGCTGGTTTGTGAGGGAGGTAGGGTGGGGAGGGTGGGGTGGACTGTCCATGGAAATGGAGGGAGGGTTGGCAGAGGGAGCAGGTGAACTCTGGGTATTTACGGGTATGTGGTTGAAACTTCAATGTTGGGAATTTTTTTTTGGCAAATATGGCAGGGGAGGGTTAATGGTTTAGGGTATTTGATGTGGAGGGCACGTGGGACAGGGCACACCTGGGGCAGGCTTCTAGGGAGTGTGTGAGTCATCATCTTGTCATAGTGTGTTATATCAATGGGTGGAGGCCCACATAATGAGTGGGAAGATGTTGGACTCCCATCCTGGGGAGTCCTGCTATGCTCTCAAATAGAGGGGCAGGAGTATCTCGAGAGCATAGGCAATGCTTATTAGGGGAGGACAGGCTAGTATGTCAAGCCCTCAATTTTGTTGCAAGTAACTATGAATCTTGTTCTTCAGGGAGTGAAGCTTCGTGGTTGCTGTAGGTCCTGAGGGGAGAGGGAGGGAGGAATAGAAAAGATGGAACATGGGGCATTTTTGGGGTGATGGAAGTGTTCCATATGATCTTACGATGATGGATACAGGTCATGTTAAAGTTCATCAACTTTATGAAAGTGTATGGTTCAAAGTGTAAACCATAATGTAAACCATTGTCCATGGTTAGTAGCAATGTTTCAATATAAGTACATCAACTGTAACAAATATACCATCCACATGTAAAATATTATTAATAGGGGAAAGTGGGGAGGATGTTGGATATATGGGAATTCCCTATATTCTGTACATCACTTTTCTGTAACCTGAAGCTTCTTTGAAAACAAAATGAAAAAAAAAAAAAAGACAATGGGGGAATAAATGGAAGAAAATGTCACTGTACATACAAAACAACAGATCTTACAGTGATGAAAGACATAATGTCAAAAATTTTATTTAATTTTGTATTTTCTAATTATCTTTTGTTATTCCAAAAAATTTTACATTTTTTGTATTTTATTTTTAAAACTATCATTATTTCATTTTTGTATTTGGTTATTTTGTTTGCTTCATTTTTGAAGAAGTTTTGGATCACAGAAGGGCTATGGTAGCAGAGGATCATTTGTGTTGGGTGTCAGTGATGGGGGATGCATGGGAGGAGGTTCACCTGGGGCATACCTATAAGGCATATAAATGTGTTAAAGTGTTCATGGGGCATTGTCATAGTGTGTGGAGATTCACACAGAAACCGAAAGAATATCTAATTCCCATCCTGGGGAGCTCTGCCACATCCTCTAATGGGACAACAAGAATCCCCTGAGTACAGGGGCAGTGACTAGTGTAGTGGGATGGACAATTGATGGGCCCTTGATATTGAAGACTGTACTTATGAACCTTTACTTTTGAAATTGAAACTTAGCCTAGTATTATAGGGTGCCTAAGAGTTACCTCCTGAGAGCCTCCTTGTTGCTCAAATGTGGCCTCCCTTTATGCCAAACTCAGCATATAAATGCATAACCTCTCCCCCAGCATGGGATATGACTTCCAGGGATGAGCATCCCTGGCACGGAGGGATTACCAGCAAGCACCAACTAGCAATGCAACTGGAAAAAGAGTCTGCAACTGCAAGCAAGAGAGATCCATTCATCTGTCCCATGGGATCTAAGACCCTTCTCAATTAGAGGTGGAGTGGGCATTACCATCCCAGAATCCTCAGGATTGGGGAATGAACGATGGACTAGAGTAGACTTACTGGTATTCTACTATAGACTTACTGTGATTTTAGCAATGGAAGAACTTTTATCACTGATGTAGAGGCAGTGGCCACTGGAGGTTCTGAGGGAAAGGAGAGGGAAAAACAGGTGTAATATGGGGGCATTTTCAGGACCTGAGTATTTCCTGAATGACATTGCAGTGACAGATACAGGCCATTATATATCTTGTCATAACTTACAAAATTGTGCAGGAGAGAGTGTAAACTACAATGTAAACTATAATCCATGCTTAATGGATTATAGACAATATAATTGTTACAATCATCAATTATAACAAATGTATCACATTAATGATGTTGTTAATGTGGGAAAATGTGGGAGGGGTAGGGAGCAGAGCATATGGGAATCTCCCAAATTTTTTATGTAATCTAAGTATCTTATAAAAAAATTTTAAAGTATATTAAAAAAAAGAAGCCATTAGTGTGAAGTTTTGACATATGTCACTACATGGATGAACTTTAAAGACATCATGTTGAGTGAAATAAGTCAGACACAAAGTGTTAGATATTGTATGATTCCACTTTTTATATTTATATACCCAGAATATATAAGGAGCTACAAACCAACAATAAAAACATGAACAATCCAAGAGAAAAATGGGCAAAAGATTTGTACAAGCTCCTCACAGAAGAAAGAAGAATGGCCTCCAAACACATTAAAAGTATCTTCAACTGCAAGCAGGACAGTTCCATCTATCTGCCCCGTGGGATCTAAGCCCCCTCTCAATAGGAAGCAGAGTAGGCATCACCATCCCCAATTCCTCAAGACAGAGGAACGAAGAAACATAAGGGGGTATGCAGCTTGGACTAGTAATGGAAGAACTTTCATCATTGACATAAAGACAGTGGTCACCAGAGGTTCTGAGGGGAGGGAGAAGGAAGAATAGGTGTAACATGGGGCATTTTTGAGACATTGGAATCATTCTGCATAATGCAATGATGGATAGAGGCCATTATCCATTTTGTCAAAACTTATAAAATTGTGTGGTGCAAAGTGTAAACCATATGTAAACTATAGACCATGGTTAGCAGCAACACTTCTATATGTGTGGATCAATTGTAGCAAATGTACCACGCTACTGAGAGATGTTGTTAACAGGGGAAAGTGTGGGAGGGGGAAGGGTGGGGTATATAGGAATCCCCTATATTTTCCATGCAATATTTATGTAATCTAAAGTTCCTTTAAAAATAAAAATAAAAATTCTTTTTAAAAAAGATGATCAACTTCATTAGTGATTATGGAATTCAAATTAAAGCCAAAATGTGGCACCACTCCATGTCCATTATGATTTGCAAAAATTAAGAATTGTAAGAGTATCAAGTTATGATGCTGTGGAGCAATGGGAATACTTGCACGTGGCTGGAGGAAGTGTAAAGTGTCCATCCACTTTGGAGAACAATTTTGCCTTATGTAGTATAGGTGAAGATGGGCCTAGCTCTTCTAGAGAAACTCATATATATGCACCAGGAAACACGCACAAGTGTGTTTGCAGTATCACTCTTTGTAAGAGAGAAAAAAAAAAAGGAAGACAATTCAAGTGGTCAAAAGAAGAATGGACAAATAATTTGTAGGATATTTATATGATGGAATACTATACAGCTGTGGAAGGGTGGGATTAAGGCTGTGCAAGTATTTTATTTTATTATTTTATTTTATTCACTACAGAATACTTAAATGCTCATGGAAGTAGCCAGTAAAGAGGGGGAGGCTGAAGATATAGAAGAGAGGGTAAAAAAATGAAAAGCAGGAGGTCCCTGAAAGGCAAATGAGAAAGAATATGGAGATAGTTGGAAGGGAGAAGGTAAAGGTGAGTGTGCATTTACTCATTATTATTGTGTACCCAATCTTTTCCAGGCCTTGTGTTAATACTAGGGATGCAGTTAGATTTGAAAACTGGGTGATAAAAATTTGATGGAATGCCTATGAAATGGCTCTAATTTTCCTTATGAAATAGGAGGTGAAGTCACCTCCTGAGAGTGAGGGTAAAGCTTGGAAACTGAGGTTTAAGGAGAATGAAGAAGATGTAAAATTGTGTGGAGAATGGGAGAACAAGCCAACTGAGGAAACACGGGAGTAGGTTTGGGCAGTGTTAAGGGCCCAGGTAAGGTGGGTGGACTTATAGCCTGGATTTCCAGTTATACAGTTTTCTCCAGCAATGCTCAGCAGCCTGCGTGCAGGCATATTCTTCTGGGATTTTTCTTCCTACAGGGTGCAACAAAAGGATAACAGTGCAGAAGGATTTAGGACACTGGCAGGAGGTGGAATGACAGATGATGGATGCTAGTTAATTGCTAATTGAAATACTGAAGCAGAGTTTATCTTTTGAGCATGTCTGGGAAGCAAATAAAGTTAT
The DNA here is from genome assembly GCA_026826555.1 of Tolypeutes matacus. Classification (NCBI taxonomy): domain Eukaryota; kingdom Metazoa; phylum Chordata; class Mammalia; order Cingulata; family Chlamyphoridae; genus Tolypeutes; species Tolypeutes matacus. The sequence continues at coordinate 4,783,769 of JAKSZT010053872.1, forward strand.
CATCTATGTATCTGACAAGAGTAATGGTATTTATAACCCCAAGCACAGGAAAGTTAATACCTCATTGCAGAGAAACTGAGCAGTGAGAGACAGGAAATAAAAGATTTCTCCAGATTTATTTTGTTCCCTTTCTACCCATGACTGATTGGAAATGCAAAAGTTCTACATGTCCTGCAATACTAAGCTATACTTTCTTGTTAAACTCTGGCCAGCTTGGTAATATACCGCTTGTATTTTCTTTTCTTCTTTCCCTGCCTCTTTTCCTTTACACCTCATTCTTGCTTCCCTTGGATTTCACTTCCCAATGAAACGGTGGTAGGTAAGCTTTGTTCAGGCTCTTTTTTGGGGGTCCTCCGAGGAAGACAAGACAAATTGCTCTCTTGAATTTGGTTTTCATAGAGGCAATTCAGGAACGGAAGAGCAGAGAAAAGGTGAGATGGAAGTGGGGAGATGAAAAAGGAGCCAAAAAGATAATATGAAGCTGGAGTCTATATAAGCAGTGAGGTAGCAGTGAAAAATCCTTGGCAGTGGGTGGAATAGCTCTAGGATTTTTGGTAACTAGGATGCCAATTATTCAATTTTTTAAAAAAGATTTATTTTATTTATTTATACCCCACCCCCTCCACCACTTGCACTCGCTGTCTGCTCTCTGTGTCCATTCACTGCATGCTCTTCTTTTTCTACTCGTCTTCTCATCTTCTCTTTAGGAGGCACCGGGAACCGATCCCAGGACCTTCCGATGTGAGAGAGTGGCACTCAATCGCTTGAGCCACCTCAGCTCCCTGGTTTGCTGCATTTCTTACTGTGTCTCCTCTGTGTCTCTTTTTTGTTGCGTCATCTTGTTGCATCAGCTATCCACGCGGGCCAGCTCTCTGCGTGAGCCAGCTCGCTTTTCACCAGGAGGCCCCGGGAACTGAACCTGGGACCCTCATATGGTAGACAAGTGCCCAATCACTTGAGCCATGTCCACTTCCCCAATTATTCAATTTTAACTTAAAATCTGCTTCAGTGTAAAGTCTTGTCTCTCTCTCTCCTGTCCAAACATTTATTAAGTTATATTAGCTACACATATGTCTTATTACATGGTTTATTTTATGGGACTGCAATATATGTAAGCTAAGTGTCATATCTGGTTTAAAATAGCATGGAACAGAGAAGATATTTCCAGATGGAAAAGTTATCCATCAGCTAAACTCATTTAAAGGGCAAACATTTAGAAGCTAGTAGAACCAAGAAAACGTAAGACCCAGGCAATTTTTGGAAAACTTGAGAAGAGTTTTATATTGACACAAGGCATGTAATGAGATGATGGAGGAAATTTTATTCAAATCGTAAGGGGCCTGAGATCCCAGATGACATCTGGAGTACATATAAAATGCATATTGTGTAAAGCAGTGTTCCTCATCAGCAGACTACTACTACAATTATATTGGCTTCTTAAAAAATATATTTTTAATTTATTTTTAAAAGATACTTAGATTACATAAAATGCTACATAAAAAAATGTAAGGGATTCCCATATGCCCCACTCCCCAGACCTCCCACTTTTCCCCACATTGACAATATCCTTCATTAGTGTGGCTCATTCATTGCAATTGATAAATGCATCTTGGGGCATTGCCACTAAGCATGGATTATAGTTTACATTGTAGTTTATACTCTCTCCCACTCAATTCTGTACATTATGGCAAGATAGATAATAACCTGTATCTGTCATTGCAATGTCATTCAGGACAATTCCAAGTCCTGAAAATGTCCCCATATTACATCTCTTTTTCCTTCTCCCTGCCTTCAAAACCTGCAGTGGCCACTGTCTCCACATCCATGATATAATTTCTTCCATTGCTAGAATCACAGTAAGTCTATAGTAGAATACCAGTAAATCCACTCTAGTCCATATTTTATTCCCTAATCCTGAGGATTCTGGGATGGTGATGCCCATTCCGCATCAATCCCATATGGCTGATGGATGGGACTCTCTTGCTTGCAGTTGTAGACTCTCTTGGTTCCTTGGTGTGGTGGTTGTCCATCCTCACCTCCTTGTTAGTTGTCCTGGCTGAGTCTAATGAACTGGAGAGTAGGTGTTGCAACTCTGCTGAGGCTCAGGGCCCAGCTGGCACATGGATAGCCCAAAGATTCAAGTATCTTGGACATACACCTACCAACTCCAGCACCAACTATAGGTTCAAATAAAAGGGACAGAAGAGGCATGTGTAAAGAAGTCACATCTAAGTCCAACTCTGTCACACTCGGGAGCACAAACTCCAAAGTAGGACCACTGGTAAAGCACCAAACTCCGGAGCTATCTGCCATGACTGTATAGGACCTGGGTGTCTCCAGAGCCCTATATTGACTTTTAGTCATCTCATTTTATGAATATATATTCATTTAAATGCTGAAGTCTTTTTTAAAGGTCCATTTATGTCTTTAATCAATAAAGATTTGTACAACCATATATTGACATTAGAATTGAATGATTATGGAAGCTACTTCTAGATATGAGATTTTGCTGCTATCACTCTCAGCACCTGAGACTTGCTATTTGAGAAAAAATTTTCAGTCCTGTGTACAGTTGCATAAGGCATGCCATAAGCTCCTCATGAAAATATTCACAAGGCTCAGATTGGTGGTGGCAATGCTAATCTAGTAGAGAACTGTGACTTTTAAATTGGTAAAAAGAAAATGCATTATGTCTACTAAAAAGACTAAAGTGTAAATGTTGAAAAATTTCTTTCCTATTGCTCCAGAAGTTTCTACTTCCAAATTTACCAATCAACCAATATTTTTCAATAATAAAGTCCATATATTTAATATTTACTGATTTATTAGAAAAATATGACAAAAATCCTTCTAAAAGCCTTTCATAAATCATAATTTAGTCCTGTCAATTAGGCACAGTTACCTGGCATTACTGAATCAAATAACATTTGTCTGCCATTTCTAGCATGCTGTTGAAATACCTCATATAAAAATGAATTATGAGAAATGTGGTAGTACTACTCATCTGGCCCACAAATAAGTTATGTGAAACAAATATACTTCATTTTCTTACATGTTGACTGGGGAGAAATTTCTTAGTGAAATTACAAGGACCTGAGGTTACAGATTCATGTAAACTAAATGTCATATTTAAACTGTTATATTCATTACAAATTTATGGTGTTTAGAATTTACTCATGTCAGTGGATAGGAAAACATCTTTTCATTTTTCACCACAGACTATTTCAGTATTACCCAACTTTTCAAAAACACCTTTTGTAAAGTCCCTTTTGATAAAATAGGAGTCCTATGCCTTCCTTTACCATTTTTGTGAGGAAACAGTTCAGTGAAATGGGTATGTAGATCCCGGAATCAGACACATGGGTTTAAATACTATCGCTTATTAAAAATGTGACTTTGTTTAACTTATTTACACTTTTACACTTGAGTTTACTCATCTTTTAAACTAGATACCAACAGTAGATACCTCAAAGTATTGTTGTGAAAGTAGTTGTTATAATACTTCTACAATGTCTATTATATTGCCTTAAAAAATAGAAGGTGTCTATTATTATTATTATTATTATTATTATTATTGGCTTTCAATGAAAATTAAATGTTTTGATCAAAAGTCATTGTAATTTAATATGTTTTTCTCAAACTGCACATTCTCCTGGGAAGTCCTTCTCCTCTCTACCCCTTATCTCCTCCTGCTACCCCAAGATTCTTTGGACTGTGTTCTTTAGATGTGGAATCACAACCTGAAATCATTCTCTTAGGATACTAATCTATGACCTTAGGGCCCAGGCATAATTTCCTGGTTTTTACAAAGTTTTTTCCTTTACATAGGATATATAGGTGAACCGTTGGCTAATCCTGAAAATTGCTGGCCTAGAACTCATATGGATGCCTATTAAACTCTTTGCAGACCAGCCCTTGAAAGAATATGCTTTTCAACACCTAGTCATAAAACAACAAATCAGTACTGGCTGGTATCTCACAGAACATATAATCCCAATAACACACCATCCGATTTAGAATGAAAAAATGGGTTTTTTTCTACCAAATAGGTTGTAGGCTACAGTAGCTTAACCAATGTGAGATAACTTTCCCAACGTAACAAAGATCTGGAGGTAGGTGTCTAAGCCTGCTGCAGTTAGACAGAGGAGTCATCAGAACAGGCTCCTTCTATTTTCCTGCTCTGCTATCCTATATGACTTTTAACCTCCTGGTTCAAAGACGGCTGCTCCACCTCCGGTTATCATGCCCCTATTTCAGAAGAGAGGAAGAGGGCAGAATGTAGGGCAAAGATAGATTTTATTGGGAAAACAATAGCTTTCCCACAAGCCCCACCCAGGAGGCTTCCTCTTATATCTCTTAAATCTAAGTTATATGGAGCAACCCTAGCTTAAAGAGATTCTGGGGAAGAGAAATTTTTTATTTGATACATTGCTGTCCCTAAAAATTGGAGAATGAATGAATAAATATCAGGAAATAATCAGCACTGCCTGCCATATGGGTCCAGAAACTCTTGCTTGACTTATAGGGAATGATATTGCATCATCATTATGCCTCCAAAGTACACTGGCAGCAGCCTAATTGGGAAACCTTATTTAGTAATATAAAACATGTTAAGAGAAGCAGATGTGATTCAAGTGTTTGGGCTCCTGTCTACCATCTAGGAGGTCAAGGGTTTGATTTCCGGGGCCTCCTGGTGAAGGTGAGCTGGCCCATGTGGAGTGCTGGCCGGTGCAGGAGTGCTGGCCCCAGCAGAAAGCTGGTGCAGCAAGATGACACAACAAAAAGAGATGCAGAGGAGAGACAATAAGAGATGCAGCAGACCAGGGAGCTGAGGTGGTGCAAGAGATTGAGCGCCTCTCTCCCACTCTGGGAGGGCCCAGGATCGGTTCCTAGTACTGCCTAAAGAGAAGACAAGCAGACACAGAAAAACACACAGTGAATGGACACAGAGAGCAGACAGTGAGTACAAAAACAATGGGGGGAGGGGGATAAATAAATAAATCTTAAAAAAAAAAAACATGCTAACAAAACAGATTCAATTGATAAGAGGAATAAACATTCATGGTTTAAAAAATAATCCCCAAAGAAGGGTAGAATAAACCCTGTGGTACTGGATTAGAGTCAGAGACATCAGTATGAACTCCTGTTTATCTATTAAACATCTACCTATAGATGGAGAGCTACAGAAATATTTATAGATATGTGTGTGCATGGTTTAATACACACACATATATTTTCCAGCTCTGTCTATTGAGAGGGACTCCCAGTAGCAATGAGCACACTGAGCGCCCAAATCTTGACTTCCAAATGCCGTTCACCAATATAAGGAACCAGAGCTCCTTGAAGAAATGGCTGATTCTAGGACAGGGTAGAGACAAGATGAAATTGGAGCCCCTTGAAGAAACAGAAAGTAAGAAAGTGCTCAAAACCAAAAGGATGGCAATCAGCAACCCATCGGCGGGCCTTACCTTGGAATATATGATAATCTATTTCCCTAATATAATAGAGTTAGACTCATTCATAATTTCTCTCAACGTGATTCTTCTACCCCCTTTTATTTGAACCTATAATTAGCACTATACCCATTAAATATGTGCCCCAGACACTTCAATCTTTAGTCTGTTCATATGCCAGTTGAGTCCTGAATCTCAGCAGAGTTGCAGCCAACACCTACTCTCCAGTTCATTGGACTTGCCCAGAACAACCAACAAAATGATGATGATGGACAAGTCACATCTCAAAAAACAAAGGGTATCTACAACTGCAAGCAAAATAGTTCCTTCCACCTGGTCCGTAAGATCTAAGCCCCCTCTCAAGCAGAAGCAGAGCGGACATCATGCCAAATTCCTCAAGATTGAGGAATGAACAAACCTAAGAGGGGAGCCCAACCATGGACCATGGTAGACTTATTGTTATTGTAGTAATGGAAGAATTTGTAACATTGATATAAGACAGCGGTTACCAGAGGTTCTGCAGGGAGTGAGAGGGAAGAAAGGGTGGAAAATAAGGCATTTTTAGGACATTGGAATTGTTCTGCATGATACTGCAATGACAGATACAGGCCATTATACATTTTGTCAAAACATATACAACTAAACAGTGCAAAATGTAAACCATAATATAAACTATAGAGCTTGTTTAGTAGCAATGCTTAAATATTGTTTCATCAATTGTAACAAATATACCACACTAATGTAAGATGTTATTAATAGGGGGAAATGTGGGAGGGGGGTGGGTTATATGGGAATCCCCTATACTTTTGATGTGATTTGTCTGTAATCTAAAACTTCTCTGAAAATAAAGTTTATTATTATTTTTTTAAAAAAGGATGAGAACCTACCAAAAGGCCTCAAGAACCAACCTTAAAGAGATTCCAATGGACAAAGCTGTAACAATTTGAGCATCAAAGTAAATAATGCAGTATTAGATTATAACCCAAAATATAATATAAATATACATGAGCCCATACTGATATAAAGAAATAAAGATATAAAGAAATAATTGAATAAAAAATAAATAAATAGAGGAAAAAGACAAATCTTCCTTACAGAAAATTCCAAATGACATTTGTAGATACTTTCCCTTCCAGGAACTAGAGCTTATTCCCCCCTTCCCCTCCACCTTGAGTTTTGGCTGGACTCTGTGATTTGCATCCAAAGAACAAAGTAGGGAAAGGAAGAAAATAGTAACTTTATTTTTTTAGAGCAGTTGTAGATTTCCTGAAAAATCATGCAAAAATTATGCAGTTCTAATATGCCCACTTCTCACCCAAACAGTTTTCCCTATTATCCTTACTATTAACGTTTTGCATTAGTGTGATATCTTTGTTACATTTGATGTAACAATATTATAATTAAACTGTTAACTATTGCCCATAGTTTACATTACGGTCCATTCTTTTTGTTGTACAGTTCTATGGGTTTTTTTTTTCCTGATAATTAATATACAACCTAAAATTTCCCATTTTATCCACTTTTGAATATACAACTCAGCAGTGTTAATTACATTCACAAAGTTGTGCCTCCATCACCATCATCCATTACCAAAACTTTTCATCACCTCAAAGAGAAACTCCATAGCAATTAAACATTAACTCACTATTCCCCATCTACCAGCTGGCCCCTAGTAACCCGTATTCTTGTTTCTGACTTTATGAATTTGTCTATTCTGCTTATACATGAGACCATACACTGGTCCTTTGCATCTCATTTTCTTCACTGAACATGATGTCTTCAAGTTTCATCCATGTTGTAGCATGCATCAAAACTTCATTCCTTTTTATGGCCAAATAATATTCCATTGTAAGTATATAACCATATTTTGTTTATCAACTCAGCTGTTGATCAACACGAGGTGCATCCATCTTTTTTTTTTTTTTTTTTTTTTTTACCGGGAGGTCCCGGGGATCGAACCCGGGTCCCTCCATATGGGAGACGGACACCCAACCAGTTGAGCCACCTCCGACCCCCAGGTGCATCCATCTTTTGGCATTTGTGAATAATGCTGCTTTGAGTAGTGATGTGCAAAAATCTGTTCAAGTCCCTCCTTTTAATTCTTTTGGGCATATACCTAGAAGTAGCAATGCTGGGTCATGTGGTAATTCTATATGGTATTCATCAAAAAGCACCTTGAAATAAAAGTGCTAAATAAAAACATCTCCTACGGAAACATATCAGAACATGTTGTGGTGATCTGACAGACATTTATTTTCTCTAATTTTCTATTTATTAATAGCAAAGTTGAATGGCAGTAATAAAAAAAAATGTCAATTCCTGCTGAGAGACAGAGCAAAGTGCAGTGCTGAATGAAATAAGGTTAATCTTCAAAAACACACAATATTTTTGTAGAGATGGTTCTTCTCTAAACCTAATATGAAAAACATTCTAGGCTACAATTAACATAAGAACCACAGAGCCCCAACTTTTAAAAACTTTCAAGAAATGAGTAAATTATTTTGGCTCTTTCAAGTAAGAAAGTAAGAGAATGGAATCACACCAAAAGTTTTTAGCAGCCTTCTTTCGGTCTCTGATCTTGGATTAACTCTTTTTTTAATTTCAATTTTTAAAGATTTATTTATTTATTTACTTTTATCCATTTTTATCCCTCTACCCCCAATTTTTTTGCTGTTTTTGTGTCCATTCTCTGTGTCTGTTTCCTGCCCTCTCCTCTTATCCTTCTCCTGTCTTCCCAGAGATCGCGGGAATCTCTGATGTGGAAGAGAGGCGTCCTACCCCTATTTTTCAGTGCACCTCGTCTTGGCTCTCCCTCGTGCCACTCTCCTGTTACATCATCATCTTTCTGTGGGGCTCCGCGAGGCCTGTTGATGCATCCGCTCGCAGGGCCTGGTGGCCTGCGCATCTTCTATATTTTTATTTATTTTTACCATTTGAGCTATATCCGCCCTCTTGGATTAACTCTTGATCGGTGTTTGAATCCCTTGCCACTAAGGAATGCAAATCTAGGGGTTATACACAAGAAAGGGAATAATTCAGAAGAGTTGTGTAATTTTAGAGGGAAATAGCACACCTAGGATTATTTATTATGCATATCTCCATCTCTCAGAAGTCCACAAGAGGGCACTGTCCTGCTGAGATTTTTCTATACATTTCAAGGTAAAAATGGTGTTTATGATAAAGGAATTTGGTAGTACTAACTACATATATGTTTAGTTTCTCATGGTTATTTTAGTTGTATGGTCCTAATTGGTTTCTTCTTTTGCCATCTTTCTCTGGGTAATTCTTAAATGTTATTTCTCTAACCTCACTAAGTATCCAAGGCTTTTGAAAAAACTAGGTCACATGAGGCTCACATTTTGGCACTTCTATGTTTGCCCCTGCTCATTATCAATCTATGCTATCCATTTTATCTCCATTTTCCCCCATCCCTCAACCTCATAATGGATTCACCGCTGTTTGTTGAGTCACCTTCCACCAACTCACCTTCCTTACTATATTAACCACTAAAAATACATGCCTTTCTTAATGTGGACTTCAGTTTTCCTGTAAAGGACTAACCACCCTACATTTCCATTTGACCATAGCAGCAATTTTTTTTTTTTTTTGAGTTTTTAAAAAATTTTTATTGAGATATATCATTCATACAAAAACATATCTAAACAATAAGTATATAGTAAATGTTGTGAGCTTACAAAATAAACATGCATAACATCATACAGAGGTCCCATACATCACCTCTCCACCAACACCTTGCATTGTTGTGATACATTTGTTAAAAACTATGCAAGAGCATCATCAAAATATTACTATTAACTATAGTTCATATCTTACATTTGGTGTATTTTCCCCCCAACCCACCCTATTTTTTTTTATTTTTTTTATTATGGGTAAAAATCAAAATTCTCACAATACATACAAACATTTGCAAAATGATATATAAATATATATGCATATATGTGTATTTGCTTACAAAAAATGTTGTTTATATATATATATATACATATATTTTAAGAGGTGCTCAGATTACCCAAAATATCACACGGAACCCACTGGGATTCCCACGTTGCCCACCTCCCACACCTCCCACCACACCCCACACAAACATCTCCCACAGTGTGGCCCACCACCCTCAATGAACTTACACATCCTGGAGCCTTGCCACCAACCATAGACCACAGTTCACACTGTAGACCACACTCTCTCCCACTCAGTTCTGAGTGGTGTGTGCTGATTTAAAATGGCCTACAACCATTGCCACAACGGTACTCAGGACAACCTCCAAATCCCAAAGAAGCCCCTGTATTTCAACTGCTCGTCCCCTCCCTGCCCCAAAAGTGTCTAGTGGCCACTGGCTCCACCTCATTGTTATAATTTCTTCCATTGCTAAAATCACCATATGTGTACAACAGAATACCATCAAGTCCACTCTAGTCCATAGTTCTTCCCCCAATCCTGAGGGGACTGGGATGGTGATGTCCACTCCACCTCCAAGTGAGAGAGGACTTATATCCCATGGATATGGTGGGTGGGATGATCCTGCCTGCAGATGTAGGCCCTCTCCATTCCCTGGGCTGGCCGTTGCCCATCGTCTCCTCGCCAGGTGACTTGGATGAGTCCATTGAGCTGTAGTGTAGGAGTTGCAGCTCCACCGAGATTCCACGCACACCTGGCACATAGGTAGGCCAGAGGCTCCAGTCTCTGGAAGTATACCTAAAAGCTTCAGCATCACATATAGGTTTGAATAGAAGGGACTGGTGAACCATGTGCAGGGAGGACTTATTTGAGTCTAATTCTGTCACTCTCAGGAGCACAGATTCCAAAATAGAACCCACTGATAAGGCATCAGTTTCTGGGGCTATCCCCCCTTATATAGGACCAGGGTGTCTCCGGAGCTCTCAGGAACCCCACTTAGGCACTAAGTGATAGGCACTTAGATGTTCTATGAGCTCCTACTGAGGTGTGCATAAGAGTTACCTCTGGGATGACCTCCCGACTCTCTTTGAAGTCTCTTAGCCACTTGTACTCATTTGTCTTTACCATTTCCCCCTTTTATTCAAGGTCTTTTTCCAGTTGTGTTGCCAGTTGGCAGTTGGGAAAAGTTTTCAATTAGCAATAATCGTGCCTCGGATAAACCTCATTGGCTACGATACTGCCACTGTGCAAAGCTGCCAGTTGGCACTTGGTATTAATCCCTCATTGCCAGGGAGGCTCATCCCCGGGAGTCATGTCCCACGTTGGGGGGAAGGTAATGCAATCATATGCTGAGTTTGGCTTAGAGAGAGGCCACATTTGAGCAACAAGGAGGCTCTCAGGTGGCAACCCTTAGTCACCCCACAACTGCAGGCTAAGTCTCATTTACAAGAGCAAAGACTCACAAGGGTAGTCATCAATTAAAAAAAAAAAAAAAAAAAAACATCAGTGGGTCATCCTATTTTGACAGGAACTGTCCCTACACTCAGAGGACTATTGTTGCTCCCTTGGAGACTGTGGCAGAGCTCTCCAGGCTAGGAATTCAGATTCCCTCATTTATTGTGTGATTATCCACCCTTCGTGACCATGTCCCATCCCCCAATCCTTTGAATGATTTTGTATATCTTTCATGTATATTCGGATGAACCAATCCCCACGAAACCCCCCCCAGACACCTCCCCCCCCAATAATCCCCCGCAGTACCCATTGTAACCCTTCTGTGATCCAAATCCTCCATGAACATTTAGTCCATAAAATAATCAAATACACTTACTAGGAAAAAGAAACAAGTGTGATAAGCGTACATGCAAGAGACAAACATAAGGAAACTCAGGGGGGAAAAAAAAAGAGAGAGAAGGAAAAAAACAAATAATCTAACAAAGAACAAAACAAAATAAAATATAATTAGTGGATTGGGACATTCAAAAAATGGGCAAAAAAGCAAAGGAAATGCCTTTAAAATATATATATATTCATTCTTTTTCCTTTCTCTTTTCTTTTTTCCCTTTTTTCCTTCCCTTTATAACTGTGTTATGGGATGTCTGGTGTGCCTTGACACCTTCCTCCTCTCAATCCCCATTGTCTCCCAATTTTTCATTTAATTTTCAAAGAAGTTTTAGGTCACAGCAAAGTCACACACGGAGTGCCGGAGACTCCCAGATACCAAACCACCCCAACTTCCCCACCCCATATTAACTCCCCCCCTTTTTTTTTTGGTTGTTAGCATTGTTATAACTGTTATGCAGATAGCAAAATATAGCAACAGAACATTGTCAGTGATTTACAGTATAGTTTACAATTTAGATGATATAGTTTAATAATTTTGATGATATTTACCATGTCCTGTGTCCATTACTGTAAGGTAATGAAAAACCTTCCCCATGACCACCAAACAACCCATTAGATCTTGACTGTTCCCTTCCCCCCAGCCCCCCAGGGCCCATGATACCCCCCTCTCCCAACCCATGGAATGTCAAGAATCACAGTTAGATGCCCTGGGGATTTGAACCAGCCCTTCCTAATCCACCCACCCCCCAGTGCTGCACCACCAAACCCAGGAACACCACCACTCATCTGCCCCATACCCCAATATGCAACCACACTCTATCCCTTTACCATAGATTATGTCTTTATGGGTGATGGCTCAAAGCCTGCTCTTCTCTTACTCTCCTTTGTTAGCCTATCTTTCAGACAATGGTTCTCAGAGACTGCTCATTTTCCTCAGTTCAGATCAGTGAGGTCATATACTGTTCATCCTTCAGTGCCTGGCTTGCTTCACTCAACATAAGGTCTTCAAGATTCATCCACGTTATTCCATGTGTTAGCACTTTGTTCCTTCTTACAGCTGAGTAATATTCCATTGTATGTATGTACCACATTTTGCTTATCCATTCATCTGTTGATGGGCACCGGGGCTGATTCCAACTTTTGGCAATGGTGAACAATGCCGCTATGAACATTGGTGTGCATATATCTGTTTGTATTTTTGTTTTCAGTTCTTCTGGGTATATACCCAGCAGTGGAATCATAGCAGCAATTTTTATACAAGGTCACAGAGAGCACCAAAAAGCAAAAATAATTGATTATAAACTGCTTCCTGATGTAGGACTAATGGAGAGAGGTGACAGGAGGGAGCTGCCGTGATTGAGTTTGTTTGAGAGTACTCTCACATATTAGTACTGTATATCCTTAAACAAAAATAGTTGTGAATTTCTTCACATAGGCAAGAGAAAAAAGTATCACCTGGGAAAATTCTAACTGGCTAAAATGTGTAAAGTACATTAAGCACTATACAAATTACATGATTATTTTCCTCAATGGCATTAGTGAATTTTCTGAAACTAACAGCAAGCAAATAATCAAGCAAAAAGACCTACAATGTCTTTCAGCATTTATTGTACCACCAAGAAAATGTAAGAAATATTTTTGGAAGAGTAGATTATATTATTGTAATTAGGCCAGCCTGAGAATACCATGAGAAATGACTCCAGAGAAATATGAAAGATGGTAAAGCTTTAGCTAAATGCCCACTTGCTTGATGCAGCCACTTCGGATAGTTTCTGTTTTTAAGTAAATGGTAAAGATGATAATTGGAAATGTTTTGAGAAAACATATCTGATGCCAGAGAGGTAACCTAAACAACAGTTTTAGATCTCTTAAAAGTTATGCTTATATATTTTTTTGATTCATTGAGGCGGGACAATGAATGGGTCTCCCTCACTGGGCAAAGAGAAGACAATTGTAGGAGAGGGTATCCAAAATCGATAAGCATATCATCAATAAGAATGGCCAAGCCTCAGGGCAATATTCATAATGATGTTTATAAACAACCAACTAAAAGGATGCAGCTGTATAACAAACTTATCCTTTTTTTTTTTTTTGGCCTTTGTTTGTTTGGGGGAAAAAAACAGCAGAAAAATCCTGCCTCGGTCTTTTTTGAAAATCCTGATGATTTGATAGAATAGCTGCTAAAATCTTTTTGATATCCCACCCTACCTTCTGGCTAAGAAGAATAGGCTAACCAAAAATAAACTGTCCCAAGTGTTATGTACAGTTGAATTTTGATCTCCTAGACAGAAAAAAAAAATCAGTAATAATTAATCATGAAGGCTTTTCTTTATTTTTTTAATATATACTTTTTAATTTTTATTTTTAAAGATACTTAGGTTATATAAATGTTACATAAAAAATATAGGGGATTCCTGTCTGCCCCACTCCCTATCCCTCCCACATTTTCCCACATTAACAACATCCTTCATTAGTGTGGTACATTTATTACAACTGATGAACACATTTTGGAGCATTGCCACCAAGTGTGGATTGTAGTTTACATTGTAGTTTACACTCTCTCCTGCACATTTTTCTAAGTTATGACAAGATACATAATGGCCTGTATCCCATTGCAATGTCATTAAGGACAATTCCCAAGTTCCAAAAATGGCCCCAAATTACACCTATTTTTCCCTTTCCCTCCTCTCAGAACTTCAAGTGGCCACTGCCTCCACATCAATGAAAAAAGTTCTTCCATTGCTAGAATCACAATAAGTCTAGAGTAGAATAACAGTAAGTCTACTCTAACAGTAAGTCTACTCTAGTCCATTTCTTCATTCCCCATTCCTGAGGATTCTGGGATGGTGATGCATACTCTGCCTCTAATTGAGAGGGGGCTTAGATCCCCTGGGGCAGATAGATGGGACTATCTTACTTGCAGTTGCAGACTCTCTCTGTTCCTTGGGATGGTCATCATCCATCATCATCTCCTTGTTAGTTGTCCTAGGTGAGTCCAATGAACTGGAGAGTAGGTGTTGCAACTCTGTTGAGATTCAGGGCCCAACTGGTACATGGGCAGTCCAAAGATTTATGTCTCTTGGAATACACCTATCAACTCTAGTCTATAGGTTCAAATAGAAGGGGCAGAAGAGCCATGTGTAGGGAAACCACAGCTGAGTCCAACTCTGTCACACTGGGGACATAAATTCCAAAGTAGGGCCGACTGGCAGGGCACCAAACTCCTGAGCTGTCTGCCCTGCCTATAGTGTCTGGATGTCTCCAGAGCCCTCAGGAGCCCCACTATTTGAGGCAATATTTACTGTGGCAGTCAATGAGATACTGCTGAGATGTGCATCAGCGTAACCTCTGGAGTGACCTCCTGACTCACTTTGAAGTCTCTTAGCCATATAAACTCATTTGTCTTTACCCTTTCCCCCTTTTGGTCAAGGTCTTTTTCAAGTTGCATTGCTAGTTGGTGCTTGGTAGGAATCCCTCAGTGCCAGGGAGGCTTATCCCTGGGAGTCATGTCCCATGCCAGAGGGAAGGTAATGCATTTATATGCTGAGTTTGTTTTAGAGAGAGGGAGGCTTTTCTTTAAAAGAATGTTTAAGCCATTGCTTAAGGCTTATATTAGGCAGAGTTTCTCACACTTTGTAAATTTTTGTTTTCTTTTGCTTCCTTTTCTTTTACTTCTATAAAAGAGCTAGAATCTGGTTTGAAGGTTCAGATGAGAATTTTAGGTGAAACTAAAAACCCTCATTTCTCAAACTGTATATATATTAAATATATATATTTAATGCCCTGGGTCAGCTGCATTTGTTGAAAGCTTAGGACAGTCATTCAGAGAACAAAGGGAGGAGATAATTGTATGGCTGGTGAACTAAATACAGTTTTAAGTTTTGAAAGTTTGACTTTACAGTTCCATTGAATGCAGAATGTGCCCTTCTTTTAAAGATATCAAGAAATTATTTCTTTTGGGGCCTGGTGGCTTGGGGTTTTGTAGACCACTGAATAATAATAATGATTGCTAACACATACTTTATTTACATAAGATGCTATTCCTTAAACACTGTGTGTATTGTCTTACAATGATTCTGTAAGCTATACAGAGGAAATGAAGTCCCTGAAGGTTAACTTGGCAGCTCATAATTGGTGAACTAGAATACAAAACCAGGCTGTCTGACTTAATAACCTGTGGTCTTAAAACACAATATCATGTCACCTCCCTGGAGGAACCCTTAATTTAAGCATGAAGGTCTGTTTTTGCACCTAAATAAATGTTTCATGACTTTGGGCAAATCACTTGGTCTGAATTTCTGACCGGTACAATTAAGGTCTTGGATTCAATGATTTCTGAAGTCCCTTCTAGTACTAACATTCTGTAACTCTGCTTGATTCCTTTCTTTTGGAAACAGAGAGTCCCTTGCTGAGTGAAGTCATTTTTTCTTTCAATGGTTTCCAGAAGCTTTGGCTCACCTTTAATTCACAGTTTAGCTGAGCCAATGGACTATAAACCTGTTTTTCTCCACCAGCCAAGTAGGAGCAGGTGGCTGCTGATTCCTTATGTTCTGGGGAGAAGCTATTTGTCAGTGATAACCTAAATAACTTTGATAGCTACAACAACAGCTCTCCCTTGGCATCTGGTATATTTAGATGCTAATTGCTGCCTTATTTGTGAGCACTTCCATTTCTTTATTTTCACACAAGCTTGGCGAATATAAAAATAGAGATACACTAAAAACAACAACAACAACAACAACAACAACAACAACAAAAACTGAATCAGTACCTGGAATTTTATCCCCTTTTTCTGGTCGAAGACTGTTGTTAGCTGAAAATACTCCACTAGTTGTTTGGAGGATTGAGATAGAAGCAGTGGGATGAAGATTCTTGATAATTTGGTTGCTATGCAACCACTGTATGAGTCCAGGTTCCTACCACAGTAGGTGGTACCAGAGGTTGGCCAAGGATGCCAACACTGAGCACAGAACCATAGACTGAGATCTGGAGTCGGAGAATATATGGGTAAGAAGGAAATTTCACAAATTACATTGGCCTCCATTGATGGCAGGGATTTGGGCTTATATTACACTTATGGTGGGCAGAAGCTCACTGTAAATGGCCTTGATTTTGAGGGAGGGAAGTGCACAGATTAGTCCTTTGAAGGACCAGAATTCAAGGAAGATGACAAAGAAAGGAAATTAACAGCTTGGTATGCTTTATTCTTGTTTAATAAACCTTTCCCTCATTTAAACCTTCCAACAGTTTTGCCAAGTACATGATACTATTCTCATTACATAAATGAGACAACTGAGACTTAAGAGAGTTTCATAACTTGCCTAAGATCACAGCAAAGTTGGGAGTAAATCTGGGATATGAACACAAAGTTTTTGGTTCAAGTCCAGTATTTTTATTACATTATTTTTGGTAGGTGATCTCTAAGAAATACTCTTAGTATTTCTTTCACATTATTAATTTTGTCTTTTTTGAATTCCATAGAGAAAGATGATTCTTTTGTGAATCTTCTTTTTAATTTGCTAAATATTGGGGATTTAATTCTGATAATCCCCAGGGAGCTTACTGAACTTCAGAACATGTTATACTTTGAGTTTATTGCATATATTGCATTTTATTGCATATATTGTTTCCTTAGAACATCACATTAACTTAAGTGGGGGAAATTGTGCATAATCTAAGAAATGAGACAATTATAAGTTGCTTAAAGTCATCTTCACGATTTAGACAGTCAAAACTGCTGTCTCATGGGTTGAATACCAAGATGGCATTCAACCAGAGAGGGAGCTTCTTGGTGTATCTATTTATAGCCTGACCAAGGGGGCTGGTGAAAATTTCTCTTGAAAGTGTGGTTTTATGCTCTCTGGAGTTAGAATAAAAGAAAAGACCTGATTATTTAGCAACATAGAACAAGAGCAAGGGCTAGAGAACTATGATTTACAAAGAACATCTTGCTCTCTTATCTAGTATGGCAATAACTACTAATAATGAGAAGGATGGTTTATCACTTTTGTGTATTGTCTGTATAGCTTTCACATGCCTGATATCAGTTATCAGTTAAATACTCAGGAAAACAGAGTATTTTAGACATAATACAAATAACCAAGGGAAATGAGGCTTAGAGATATTATGTGACTTAGCTGAGGTCCCATAGGCAGCAAGATGATGAGCCAGGGATCAGTTGTCTTCTAAAGGGCCACTGTTTTTCGTCTTGGCCCTTTGCTGTCAGGATCACTGGTGTCCCTGCCATGGTCTTCCTTCTTTTTCTAATTTCTCGTCTTTAACTTTCCTCTGTAAGGTACATTTATACTTTTGTTGTACTTAAAATTAGATTATTAAGTAGGCTACATTAAAAAAAAAAAAAAAAAAACCACATGCAAATAAATACGTGTTTCTGTGTCATTTTGAAACACTTGAATGTGGCTTTCAACAAAATCTTGAATAAGAATTCTGATATAGAACTCAAAGGGGAAGCGGCTGTGGCTCAATCAGTGGGGCTCCTGTTTACCGAGTGGGAGGCCCCGGGTTCAGTTCCCGGGGCCTCCTGGTGAAGGCAGAGCCCGCCCGCACGGCGTGGTTGGCTGGCCCAGCGAGCATAAGCAGCAAGGGGAAGATAAATGAATAAATAAAATAAAAATCTTTAAAAAAAAAAAAAAAAAAAAAAAAGAACTCAAAGGAATTACAAAGTAATTACCCCATAATTGTCCGATTCAATTCAAGAAACCACATACTGAGTGCTAATTTATGTGCAAATCACAGTATTAGGTACTGTGGGAAATTAAATAAATAAAATACTGTCTCTACTCTTGAGTGGCTTATTAATTATGGGAAAAAGAAGCACACTCTTTCTTCTGTTTCCTATTCTTTATTCCCATCCTTGTTCTATTAAGGATTAAAAAAGCTTAATATTATAATAAACCTAAATAAAACAAGATCCCCAAGTCTTCTGGCCTTCTAAGGTTACCTTTTTGTTTGTTTGAAATTTTAATTTAAAGAAAATTTTAATTAGAGAAGTTGTAGGTTTACAGAAAAATCATGCATAAAATACAGAGTTCCCATAAACCACCCTATTATTAACACTTTGCCTTATGTAAGGAAGAGAAAATAATGCATTTAAAGACGTTGAGAAGACCATCTGTCTGCATTTTGAAAAATCTACATATGTACCGTGAACAGTTGAGGATTGTATTTAGGATGTTTCCACATAAGGCATTCAAATCTTTTTCCTTTCCAAAAAGTAAATGAATTTTTATCTGAAATGATACAGTTGAGTTCAAATGTCCTGTTTCCATTTTGGAAAAATGCCTAAAGGGATTTTTTTTTCAACTTAAAAAGAAAACAAATGAAAAAAAGCAATATGTTAATTTTTAATATCCAAAATAATAAAAGTGGTTGTTTTTTTTCTTTCCCTTTAGTTTCATTTGTTTTTGTTATTGTTGTTTTCTAAATGACCAGTTGGGAATTAGATTTGGGAATGAATATAAACTATATTAGATTCCGTTTATTAACTTTTAAATAAAATGTTAAGATTGAAGATTAAGATATATGTAGGGAAATCCATATAATTGAAGTTCAGAATATCTAGTTAAATAAATTTAGGAACTACCTGTGGAAAACAAAATTAAACTACATTTAGGGGAAAACTTTAAACAATATATTCTAAGCCACTCTTTCCCTGTTAGGAAAAAAGATATGTAGCCTTCTTTCTAAAAAGAAAATGGTTTTGCATCAGTACTTGTACTTATGTAAATCCATCTGTTGTAGTGCCACTTTCTTCATTTTTAAATTTTGCTTCATAAACCTATTGCCCACTTAAGTAGATATTACAATAGTCATAACAGAATTGAAAATATTTTTTATTCTTATTTTTACTTAGATGAATGCTGATATGAAATATAATTTGGAGAAGCTATCATAGAATAAAAATATCATCCAATATAACTTATTTTTCTTTTTTTGAATATTTGAAAGTTTTGGAATAAAGATAATAAAAAATAGTACAAGAAAATAATTTCTTCAAACAGAAGTCAAGTTATTGCAATGATGTCACTGATGGTCCTGCTAATTGTGCTCAAGATAATGTTCCCCAAACACCATTAATGTCTATTTTATTTCAGCAACTATTTAGATTTTTGTTTTAAAATATCAAAGAAGACAGTGGACATAAAGTACCCAGTGATAGACCCTACCAATGGTTTAAAATTTTTATAGACTTATTTTACATTTACTGCAGAGAATTCAGAAAATAGCATCAAGAGAAAAGAAAATAATCACCGGAATCCCACATCAGGAAGAATTGTATACCCTTCCAGTGTTTTCTATTCTTATACTAACATATTCATACATTTTCACAGGAGTGGAATGAGATGCTGTTTGTAACCTTCCTTTTTCACTGTACAAAGCCTTTTGAATATTTTTCATATCAGTACATGTTTTTCTACTAGACAATTTTTAGTTGTAGTATAATTTCTACTTTATGAGTATACCATTTTTAAGCAACCTATTGTTGTACATTTAGATTGTTTATATTTTTCCCTATCAAAAACAAAGCAATAATAAACATTTTCCCAGCAAAGTGAAATTGCCAAGAGTTCTGAGGCCAGCTTATTTCTTGTTTCACTTTAAGTCTAGGTTATTTTTGTTGTTGTTATATTTGTTGTAACGTTTTTTGTTTTGTTTGATTCTATTTTGTTTTTCTTTAGTTTGCTGGAATAGGTCCAGGAACATGTTACTGAATTTTGCACAGAAAATGGGGATACTTTTTTTCAGCATCCTCAGTTATCGTCAATTGTATATTTAATTAGTTCTGTTGTTCCATTTGTTCTGATGTCTCCCTTAGAAGCACCAACATTCGGGAAACAGATGTGACTCAAGTGATTGGGCTCCCGTCTACCATATAGAAGGTCCAGAGTTCCATTCCCGGGGCCTCCTGGTGAAAGGCAAGCTGGCTTGAGCAGAGAGGTGGCCCACGCGGAGTGCTGGACTGCGCAGGAGAGCTGGCACAGCAAGATGACACAACAAAAAGAGACACAGAGGAACGACAATAAGAGACGCAATAGACCAGGAGCTCAGGTGGCACAAGAGATTGAGCGCCTCTCTCCCACTACAGAAGGACCCAGGATTGGTTCCTGGTGCTGCCTAAAAGAGAAGACAAGCAGACACAGAAAAACATAGAGAGCAGACAGCGAGTGCAAAACAATGGGGTGGTGGTGGGGTAGAGGGGTGGTGGGGTAGAGGGGTGGTGGGGTAGAGGGGTGGTGGGGTGGTGGGGTGGTTGGGGGGGATGGAGAAAAGAAAAGAAAAAAAAAGGACGCACCAACATCCATATGTTCATTGTCATCTTCTCTTTCATTGTTGCATCTTTGTGCCTTTCCAGTTCATTCTGTAAGAACCTCCCAAGTTCGTCTTCTACAGCCTTGCTGCACCACCACATATGGTGCTTAGACCAGCAGCACTGCCATCACCTGGGACCTTGTTAGAAATGCACACTCTAAAGCTCCACCCCAGACCTTCAGTATCAGAATCTACTGCCTCAGGTGATTCCCATGTATACTAAAGGCTTAGACACTGCTCTACAACACACGAATCACATTCTCTGCAATGTAAATCCTGCTGTTTCTGGCCTCTTGTGAAAATGTTATTTTGGTTGTTATGTTTTGGGTTTCCTTGCAGAAACTTTTAAATCTCAGCATTTTTCCTTTTCATTTTTTTTTTTTTTGTGTGTGTGTGTGTTCACCCTCCCCTTTCCTTCTCATTCTGTTACTTTTATAAAAAAAAAAAAAACACCTCATATTTTTGCTCTTTGGTTTCTATATTATTTTTTTAAGTATCTTTTTTCATAGAGGTCACACCATATTTGCTGGTAATTCCAGATTATTGAAATTTTCTTCAGCATCATGTAGTTTCAGAAATAATTTTCTTCTAAATATTTTAGTTACTCCCCCTCTGCCAGCTCCTGCCCCTCTTCCCCCCCTCTCTGTCATATAGCAATATTTCCCCACAGAAGTCCATATTTGTGTGTGTGTGTTTTACTAACTCCCGTACAAAGAGATTACATCCTAATCTCTCTGTTTGCCAATAGGCCAGAGAAAAAACAGACACAGTCCCAACTCTTGGTTAAATTTCCAAATCTATAGCTGAAATTCAGAACAATATGTTTGGATCTCAATCTGATTTCCAGTTTCTAGCTGGCTTTCACCAAATGTTTCTATGGTCTTCTAATATTTTTTTCTTCCCTAAACCCAGTGGTTCTGAGTTAGTAAAGAATATGGAGAACTTTTTTTTCAGTGCTTTCTTTTTATATCTATGACCATAATATTTTACTTTTGGGACAGGACATTCTTTTTTCTCCTTTATTAGAAAAGTCGTAGGTTTACAGAACAATCATGCACAAAATACAGGATTCCCATATAGCACGCTACCACCATCACCTTGCATTGGTGTAACATTTGTAACAATTCATGTTAGCACATTCTTATGATAGCACTATTAATTAAAATCCATGGTTTAACTTAGAGTTCCCTGTTTGTGTAGTGAAGTTCCATAGATTTTTAAAAAAATTATTGTTACCATATATACAATCTAACATTTCCCCTTTTAATCATTCTTGGATACATATTTCGGTGCTGTTAATTGCATTCACAATTTCCACTATCACCACCATCCATTACCAAAATATTTCCATCTTTCCAGATAGGCACTCTATACATTTTAAGCCTTAACTTCCCATTCCCTATCCGTGCCCTGTCCCTTGGTAAACTATATTTTAGATTCTGACTCTAAGTTCACTTATTCTAATTATTTCAAATCAGTGAGATCATACAATATTTGTCCTTTTGTGTCTGGCTTATTTCACTCAACATGATGTCTTCAAGGTTCATCCACGTTGTCACATGCATCAGAACTTCATTTCTCTTTACAACTGCATAATCCTTTGTGTATATATACCACATTTTGTTTATCCATTCATTTGTTGATGGACACTTGGGTTGCTTCATCTTTTGGCAATTGTGAATAATGCCACTGTGAACATCGGTGTGCAATGCCTGCTGGAGCCCCTGCTTTCAACTCTTTTGAGTATATAGCTAATAGTGGAATTGTCAGGTCATATGATAGTTCTGTACTTAACATTCTGCCAAACTGCCAAAAATTTTCACAGTGGCTGCACAATTTTAAATTCCCACCAACAATGAATGAGCATTCCTATTTCTCTGCATCCTCCCCAACACTTGTTATTTTCCATTTTATTAATAGCAGACATAGGTGTGAAATGGTATCTTGTTATCTCATTATGGTTTTGATTTGCATTTCTCTGATGGCCAATGATGCTATGCATCTTTTCATGTGGCTTCTGGCCATTTGTATATCTCCTTTGGGGAGATGTCTGTTTAAGACTTGTGCCCATTTTTAAATTGGGTTGTTTGTCTTTTTGTTGTTAAGTTAAAGGATTTTTTTTAGGGAGGTATCGGGCATTGAACCCAGAACCTCATACATGGGAAGCAGGCACTCAACCACCTAGCTACGTCTGCTCCCCAATGAGTGTTGATTTTTTCATTTGTTTGTTTTGTTTTTAGGCAGTACCAGGGATTGAATACTGGATATTAATCCTTTATTGGATATGTGGTTTCCAAATATTTTCTCCCATTATATAAGTCGTCTTTTTATTTTGATGATAAAGTCCTTTGGGGAAGAAAACTTTTTTATTTTGGTGAGGTTCCATCAATCTATTTTTGCTTTTGTTGTTTGTGCTTTGCGTGTGAAGTCTAAAAAACCATTGCCTAACACAAGGCCTTAAAGATGCTTCCCTGTTTTCTTTTAGGAGTTTTATAGTTCTGGCTCCTATATTTAGGTCTTTCATCCATTTTGAGTTGATTTTGCAAATGGAGATACAGTTTTCCCAGCACCATTTGTTGAAGAGGTTATTCTTTCCCAATTCAGTAGTCTTTGCCATCTTTTTTTTTTTTTTTTTAATTTTTAATTTTTAATTTTTTATTTTTTCTTTGCCATCTTGTAAAAAATTAGTTGGCCATAAATGTCGGGGTTGGTGACTGAGCTCTCAATTCTATTTTATTAGCCTATATGTATTTTCTTGGGCCATTACCATGCTGTTTTGTTCACTGTAGCATTGTGATACATTTTACGATTGGGAAATGTGAGTCCTCCAATTTCACTCTTCATTTTCAAGATGGCTTTAGCAATTTGATACATTTTACGATTGGGAAATGTGAGTCCTCCAATTTCACTCTTCATTTTCAAGATGGCTTTAGCAATTTGTGCCCCTGTATTAGTCAGCCAAAGGAGTGCTGATGCAAAATACCAGAAATCTGTTGGTTTTTATAAAGGGTATTTATTTGGGATAGAAGCTTACAGTTACCAGGCCATAAAGCGTAAGTTACTTCCCTCACCAAAGTCTGTTGCCACGTGTTGGAGCAAGACAGCTGCCGACATTCAGTCTTCCTCTTCCTCTTAAGGCACCACGGTCCCTGATTCTTCCAGTGTCAGCTGTAGGCTGGGATAAGTCTCGTCTCTCTCCCAGGGCTCAATTCTCTCCAGGCTCAGATGCTCTGTTGTCTCCATAAAGTTGGCTGTAGACTATCAGGCTCTCTAGGCTTTGTAGCTCTCCCCAGGGCTCGATTCTCTCCAGGCTCAGCTGCTCTGTTGTCTCCACAAGGTCAGTTGTAAACTCTCAGGTGAACAGCTTGTCTCTCTTCCTGGTGCCTCTGCCATGTCTATGGAACCTCCTCTCTTTCCTCATGTATCTACTTCTCCTGCGTGTTTATTTCCTAGGCTCCAGGATCAAAACTCCAAATTCCTTCTTTGCCGTGTAGTTTTCTCTGTGAGCCCCTACCCACCAAGGCCCAATCAAAGCCCTAATCATAATTTAATCATGCCCAGAGGAAGAGACCAGTTTACAAACATAATCCAATATCTGTTTTTTGAATTCATAAACAATATCAAACTGCCACAGGCTCCTTGCACTTCCATATAAATTTTATAATTGTCTTCTCCATTTCTACAAAAAGGTTGTTGAAATTTTGATTGGGATTGCATTGAATCTATAAATTGTTTGGGGTACTATTGCCATCTTAATGATACTTAGTCTTCCAATCCATGAATATGTAATATCCTTCTATTTATTTAGGAATTCTTTAATTTCTTTTAGCAATGTTTTGTAGTTTTCTGTGTACAAGTCCTTTACATCCTTGGTTAGATTTAATCCTAGATATTTGATTACTTTAGTTGCTGTTGTGAATGGAATTATTTTCTTGATTTCTTGTTTTGATTGCTCATTACTTGTGTATAGAAACACTACTGATTTTTCAGTGTTGATTTTATACCCTATTACTTTGCTGAATTAATTTATTAGCTCTGGGAACTCTGTTGTGGATTTTTCAGGATTTTCTGTATACAGGATCATATCATTTTCAAATAGGGAGTTTTATTTCTTCCTTTCCAATTTGTATGCCTTTTGTTTCTTTTTCTTTCCTAATTGCTCTGGCAAAAACTTCCAGTACAATGTTGAGTAACAATGGTGACAGTGGGTATCCTTGTCTTGTTACTGATCGTAGAGAGAAAGCATTCAGTTTTCACCATTAAGTAGGAGGTTAGCTGTGGCTTTTCATATATGCCCTTTATCATGTTGAGGAAGTTTCCTTCTATTCCTAGTGTTCTAAATGTTTTTAATCAAGAAAGGGTGTTGTGTTTTGTTAAATGCCTTTACTGCATTGATTGAGATGATCATGTATCTTTTTTTCCCCTTCATTCAGTTAATGTGGTTTATTACATTAATTGATTTTCTTAAGTTGAACCAATCTTGCATACCAGGGATACATCTCACTTGATCATGGCATATAATTCTTTTAATATGCTATTGGATTTGCTTTGCTAGTATTTTGCTGAGGATTTTTGTATCTACATTCATAAGGGATATAGGTTTCTAGTTTTTTATTTCCTGTGGTATCTTTATCCAGCTTTGTTTGAGGATGATTTTGGCCTCATAAAATGATTAGGGAGTATTCCCTCCTGTTCAACTTTTTGGAAGAGTTTGAGCAGAATTGGAGTTAAGTGTTTTTGGAATGTTTGGTAGATTTCCCCTGTGAAACCACATTGTCCTGGGCTTTCCTTTATTGAGAAGTTTTTGATTACCGATTCAATGTCTTTATCTGCAATTGGTTTGTTGAGATCTTGTATTTCTTTTTGAATCAATGTAGGTGTTTGTGTGTTTCTAAGAACTTGTCCATTTCATCTAGAATATCTAATTTATTGGTATTCAGTTGTTCATAGTTCCACTTACCATAGTTCCACTTACCGCCCTTTTTAATTAATTTATGATTTTCATCATTTGTTTCCTCTCATTTTTTTCTTTGTCAATCTAGCTAAAGGTCTATTAATTTGGTTGATCTTTTCAAAGAATCAATTTTTGGTTTTGTTGATTCTCTCCATTTTTTTTTTTTCTATTTAATTTTTCTCCACTCTAATCTTTTTTAAAATTCCTTCTTCTGCTTGCTTTGGGTTTAGTTTGCTCTTTGTGTTCCAGTTCCTCCAGTTTTGAGGTTAGGCCACTGATTTGAAGTCTTTTTCTTTTTTAATATAAGCACTTAGAACTATAAATTTCCCCCTCAGTACTGCCTTTGCTGCATCCCATAAGTTTTGGTATGCTGTATTTTCATTTTCATTTGCCTCAAGATACTTCCTAAATTCACTTGTGATTTCCTCTTTAATGCATTGGTTGTTTGCTACTATGTTGTTTAATTTCCACATATTTGTGAATTTTCTATTTCTCTCCCTGTTATTGATATCTAGGTTCATTCCATTGTGGTTGGAGAATATACATTGTAGGATTTCAATATTTTTGAGTTTATTGACTTGTTTTGTGACCCAACCTGTGGTCTATCCTGGAGAATGAACCATGTGCACTCAAGAAGAAAGTGGTGTGTTAAAGTCCCCTATTATTAATGTACAACCATCAATTTCTCCCTTCATTTATCCCCCCCTTGCTGCTTGTGCTCGCTGGGTCAGCTAACCACGCCGTGCGGGCGGGCCTGCCTTCACCAGGAGGCCCCGGGAACCGAACCCGGGGCCTCCCATATGGTAAACGGGAGCCCTACTGATTGAGCCACAGCTGCTTCCCTCTTTGTAAGTCTTATACCTTGTTTGTCCCTCACTTCTGTTAAAACCTACTTTTAAATTTATTTGTTTTTTTTTCTACCTTTTGAGTGCCTTCTCATTTCTATATGGATAAATTTTTCATCTGATTTCATTGCGGTGACCATAGGGCTAAAATTTAACATCCTAAATATATAACAATTATGTTTGGTTTGATGTCAAGTTAACTGCAATAGTATGCATGTATACTTTTCCTATACCTTTCTGTCATTCCACCTTATTTTTCTGTACTTGTTAGCACTTATACCATTGTACATTGTATGTACAAAAATCTAAATTTAACATTATTCTTTATGCATTTGCATTTTAGCACCTGTAGGAAGTAAGAAATGGCATTATATACCAAACAATATAGTACAATAAGACTTGCATTTATAATTACCCAAATGGTTACCTTTACTTCAGGTTTTTATTTCCACTGTCTAATGTACTTTCCTTTCAGTCTGAAGAACTCCCTTTAGCAATGCTTCTAGGGCAGGTCTAGTCATAATGCACTCTTTCAGCTTTTGTTTATCTGAGAATGACATAATCCCTCCCTCATTTTTGAAAGAGAGTCTAACCAGATATAAAATTCTTGGCTGGCAGTTGTTTTCCTTTAGTACTTTAAGTATTTCAAACCACTGCCTTCTTGCCTCCATGGTTTCTGATGAGAATTTGGCATTCAATCTTATAGGGATTCCCTTGTATGTAACACATTGATTTTCCTTTTTTTTTTTTTTTTTACCAGGAGGTACCGGGGATCGAACCCCGGTCTCTCCATATGGTAGACAGACGCCGAACCTCTTGAGCCACATCCGTTTCCCAACATTGATTTTCCCTTGCAGCTTTCAGAACTCCCTCCTCATCTTTTTTCTTTTTAGGTGATTCTTTTTTTTTTTTTTAAGATTTATTTTATTTATTTATTCCCCTTCCATTGTTGTTTGTGCTCGCTGCCTACTCTCTGTGTCTATATGCTGTGTGCTCTCTGTGTCTGCTTGTCTTCTCTTTAGGAGGCACTGGGAACTGAATCTGGGACCTCCCATGTGGAAGAGAGGCGCTCAATCGCTTGAGCCACCTCTGCTCCCTGCTTTGTTGTGTCTCTCATTGTGTTTCCTCTTTGTGTCTCCTTGTTGCATCATCTTATTGTGTCATTTTGTTGCATCATCTTGTTATGTCAGCTCATTGCATCAGCTCGTTGCACCAGCTTGCCGTGCCAGTTCGCCACACCAGCCTGACGCACCAGCCTGCTGTCTTGCTCATCTTCTCCCAGAGGCACTAGGAACTGAACCCAGGATCTCCTATGTGGTAGGCAGGAATTCAATCTCTTGAGCCACATCTGCTTCCCTCCCTTCTTGTCTTTTGCATTTGATAGTGTAATCAATATATGATGAGGTATATTTTTTATTTTTAATAAAATGTTTAATATATTTCAGGACTCATTTGAATGGATATCCATTGTTACTGAATTTATTGGTTTTAGTAAACCTTGAATGTTTGTAATCTTGTAATGATAGCCAGTGTTTCCTTGATAAAGTTTTCATTTCAGCTCTTTCTGGATGGTGTTTTAAAGGGTTCTGACCTACATCTTTAGCTTGGATATTTAAGAAACAGATTATTATATTTTGGCAACTTTACAAAATGATTGATTACAC
Source organism: Tolypeutes matacus (assembly GCA_026826555.1). Lineage (NCBI taxonomy): Eukaryota > Metazoa > Chordata > Mammalia > Cingulata > Chlamyphoridae > Tolypeutes > Tolypeutes matacus. The sequence continues at coordinate 4,811,775 of JAKSZT010053872.1, forward strand.
ACACTTCTCCATCAAAGAGATGTTAATCTAAATCTACAAAAAGATAAATATGCCCAGAAAGCTCACATAATATTTTCTTTGAAGATATAAGTCCATCTGTTTAGGAACCAGTTCATGAATTTCCATTCTTGAATGAATTCTTACAACTCTGTAGTTTCTGAAGGGAAATGTAAGCAATTCTTCTTTAAACACAAAACAGTGACCCAATTTTAAAGGCTTTGAGATCTGATGCATACAGTGCAGTGATATAATCCTCGCAAGGTAAAAGAGCTATTAGCTTAATAGCAATATAAGCAGAATAGGTGAGATTTTGTCCATGATCTGACAGGTCTAGTAGTGCCTCACTTAGTGAACAATTAGACGAGTCCTGGCAAATTACTTCCTTGTGAAAGACGGCCTTTATTTTGCTGCCACCATGCTTATGCTAAATTGTCCAAAAGGCCAAATCTGTCCTTTGAGCAACTGAAATATCCAGGATGCTTATTTCATTTAGAAAAGTGTTGTCTTAAAATCTCTATCTGGTCTCCAAATTATGGTAAGCTTTCTGGAATGCCATGCAGGATGTCTAAGTATCTTGAGAAATAATTCCAGATGCTCTTGACTGAATTTTTCAGTCAAAAGATATGGAAAAGGCATGATCTTGGGAAGACATAATTTTGGTATCCATTTTAAGCTCTCAGCATTAAGCAAAAGTTCCAGGAATCCTAATTTTAGCTTACCTTTAATTATTTGATTATTGTTAATGTCAGATAACATAACAAAAATAGTGTTGACCTCAATTAACATATGATTTATTTAATGTAAGCTTCAGGCAACAGAGGTCCTTTAGGTCCCTTTCTGTAATAGTTTCTACTATTAAAAACATCAAACAGATTGTTAATTAAGCATAAAAAATGAATAGTATCAATACAGTTTTGAAAAGGAGGCAAACCTAATGACAGCAAACATTCTAATGCACTGGCTACACGCTCACTAAAGAGTTGGGCAGTACAATTCATTTTCAGTACATGGTTTTTCAAATTTAGGAATTTACTTGGGATTCTTTTCACACTTGATAATACCTGTTCCTCTAGCGCTACTAACTCCACAAGGTATTGCCTATGTACTATGCCATTAATAAACTGAATGCTTTGAAAACACTGAAATGCATTTTAATCTAGGCAAGCGGCAAGAATAAAAAAAGCATGCAACCTGTTGACTAGAAGAAGAAGGATGCTGAAATGTACACTCCATATTGTCTCCATTGATATGTATCCTCAATGCTTTTGCCATTTGAACATTGAGCAGTAGCCTCAGACATAACAGCCAGAACTGTTATCCCTGTGCCACTCAGTTTGATTATAGTCAGACAAAGCAGCTGAGCCTGCAAATATCCAGATGCCTGCTTAAAAACAAAGAAACAAAAAAACCAAGACATGTTCTCCAATGACAGAATTACCCACTGCCACTAACAAAATTGTTTCCGGAGTGGTGTTTTATCAGCGTCAAGTTTGTCTCCTACTGGGACCATCATTCGGAGACTCGGCCAAGTCCATTGGGGTCTGGGGCCACAGTGAGATGCCTGCTGAGGGGGTCCATTGGAGTCATGTGATATTTGATGGTGTGTGTTCTTGTGTAATCATTGGCTATGCATGTCTTGAAATTTAGAATCATTTCACAAAGAATTGTTACTGTTTGTTGGAATAGAAAATGGGCTAGGAGAAGCCCAGTTTAAGTTCTTGCCCTATTACCATTTAAAAATGACATTTAAATTTTCAAATCACCGTTGGTGCCTAATCAGCTAAGTTATTCTTTTTTTCTTTAAAAAAAAAAAAAAAGTTTGTAACATGTGTTTATCCTGTGAGTAGGTGTATTAGTCAGCCAAGGGGGTGCTGATGCAAAGTACCAGAAATCTGTTGGCTTTTATGAAGGGTATTTATTTAAGGTAAATGCTTACAGCTACAAGGCCCTAAAGAGTCCAGATCAAGGCTGCTTTCTTACCAAAATCTGTTGCCATGTGTTGAAGGAAGATAGTGGGTAATCTTGTCTTCTTTATTGGTGTTTTCTGTAATTTTATCCTCTTTTCTTGAATGAGCCATCATATCTTGTTTCTTTGTCTGTTTTGTACTTTTTTTGCACACTGTACATTTTAATATTTTAAAATGCTAACTCTGTGATTTATTCCCTGGATGTCTGTTTCCTGGTTTTGTAACCAGCTGGTGAGAAGACAGAGGTTTTCTTGAGCATTAGCCCTCCATCAGGATGGTCTGCCCAAGCCAAATGCAATGAGCAGGGTTTTCCCTGTCTGTCTAGGCCTCTGTCTTATCCTGGGCTTTTGCTTGTTAGTGGTTTTGGAGTTCCCCTGTTAACAGGAGTCTGGTTGTCCCCTCTGTTTCCCAGGGGAAAAACCTCCCTCTCCTGGATATCTGAAGCTGGCAGACCTTTGTCTCAGACTGTCCACCTCTATAGTTTTTTTACACTCCTTTTGTTGTCTTATGCTGATTTTGCCTGGAAGGTAGAGTCTGGGAGGAGGGTCACCCTGGGGAGGACTTTCCCAAGTCAGAATTTCCCAGCCAAAACAGGACGAGGGACCCACAATGGGAGTGCAGGCTGACTTCATGGTGCCCTGTGGAGGGTGCCAGGAAGGGTGCCAAGAACTTCTTCGATGGCTCCCCAAAGCTGAGCTTTCCTGGCCTGCCCAGCAAATGCAGCCCTTCAGCTATCATTGCCCACATCCCTGAGGAAGCACTGCATCCTTAAATCCCTATCTCCTCTGCTCCTGTTCATGGAGGGTTGAAACAATGGCTGCTGCAGCCTTTGTCTGGGGTGAGGTTGTAACACTGGCTGCCACCGCCTTTGTCAAGGGTGGGTTGAGTCAATAGCTGGGACCCAGCAATCCAAATTCTCTAATCAAAATCTGTGATCAATGATAGGCTGTGCACTTCCCCTGTTCTTGGGAAAGAGGATTTTATGTCCCTATCTGTCAGCAGCAGTTAGCCAGGGACTGAACCCCATGGCAGCCTGACACGAGAGTGGGGGATAGGTGCTGGGAACCACAGTGCAGAGAGAGCAATTTATAGTTATTTACTGTAATTTATCAGCCTCTTCTGTTCTTACCTGTATGTTGTACAGTGTTCTTCTGACCTCTGGAGTTTCAAAATAGTTGTTTTAGACAGTTTGTTACTGTTTAAGTTGTTTTGGTAGAAGGACTGAGTCCTGGAGCTCCCTACTCCTCCATCTTCCCTGGAAGAAACCAGAGCAGGGCAGTCTTTAATTCAAAGAGAAACCACCAGTTACACCTATGTGCTGGGAGTTTGTGCCTTTGTTTACATATAGAAAATGAAAAGGGGAGGGATAGGAGTGACTTCTCAGTACCATATTCTAGAGCAGTCATAATATAGTTGGCTGCCCATCTTATTTACAGAAGGTTGCTATTAAGTACTTTCCAGCCTCTTTTCAAGTTCTCTTTCTCTCAAAAAATATATAAGCCTATATATTAGACAAATCCTAAATCATTTTTTACTAATCCTTTATTATCCATTTTTATCATTAACAAGGTTTCTTCACATTCTGGCACAAAGTGGTCCAATAGTCTTAGGTTTCAATGTTGTCAAGGGTTTTCATTTGCTTTTCTGTGTTTTCATTGACATTTTAAAGGGAAATTGAGAGAGGCTCCCTTGGAGTTAATAATTATTTCCTATTTTGAACCAGCAACCCCAATTACTTTTACTTTACTTCAAAAGTTTCATCCAGGTAAAAGGTCATAGTTTTCTTTACAAAATTGAAAAATGTCTACAAATAACTTAAAATATTTTGCTTCACAATCCTTGGTACCTTCCCATTTTATTCTAACATATTTTGCTTATTTGTCCTATATCAATTTTACTTCCTTGTTGAATATTTCACTTTATATCAATCTCATCTATACCTCAGCTTAATTGCTTGAATTTTGCATTGATAAAAGCAAATAAAGCATTGGTGTCAAAATATAAAATTAAAGTATCAGGTCTTTTCATTCACTTAACAAGATAAAATTGTCTTAAAAAATATGCATTTGTTCTACAATACATTTACTTTAGTTAAACAATTTAACATGTTTTTCTTTCAATAGAGCTTATATATCACAAATTAATCTCTGACTAAATGATTTCAATTCCATATTCTTAGCTGATTTTTCTTTCTAATGTTGGAATTTTTCACATGAAGACAGAAACTGGGGAGCAACTAATCATTCTTTCTGGATTTATAGTGTAAAATGTGAATAAACAACATTTTTAAATGGCCAGAATATTAAGAGCTAAGATATCTCTAAAGAAAGAAATACTTTTATTCCAAGAATAGGAAGATAAAAGGCCCAGATCTTTAATTAAAGGCACATGATTGCTATATATATATATAAACCATTTCTCTTTTTGAAAACCATGCTCTTTAAAAAATCATCTCATTTTGCTGAGGAAGTTATCTTCAAAAAAATCATGTCACATGTGGAATGAGGAGGGATATAAGCAAGTAAATAAAGAAAAAAAGATTCCCATTTCAACCATGTTTGTAGCTCTTGCAGGTTGGGAATGGACTCCTGGTCTTGAACCGATGCCAGAATTAAAGAATTAACAGAGAAGTGGTAGAAATAAGGATCAAGAATAAAGAGAAAATTAATTTTCCTAGTAAGACTTATATTGAAAAGAGAAAAATAAATAAATCGTTCCTAATTAGAGCTGAGAGCCTTAGAACTAATATATTTAATAAAAACTTCATAATTGAACAGGTCAGCAACCTGTTGTATTTTAATATTTGTTCATTTGAACAATTATATTATAGTAAATTTTGATACATTTATTGAATGATTTATAATTTGCTACCAAATATACTGTGAAGAATAATCTACTATACAAAACCTATTGGGTGTGTTTGATGAATCTGTTTATAGATACCTCACGAGTGTATAAGCTAGGGTTTTCTAGGGAAACAGAACTGACAGGAGATAACTGTAAATATTATGAAATTTTATAAAATTGTCTCACGTGACTGTGGGGGAGTACAAGTCCAAATTCCTTAGGGCAGGCTGCAAGCCAGGAACTCCAATGAAGGTCCTGATGAATTCCCCAGGAGAAGCTGGCTGGCCGAAGTACAGATGGGAATTCTCTCTTCTGATCACTTCTCATTTTAAGGACTTCAGTTGATTGGATGAGACATCTTTCATTGCTGAAGTCAATCTCCTCAGTTGATTGTAGATGTAATCAGCCACGGATGCAATCAACTTGCTAATAATTCAAGTCCCTGAAATGTCCTCAATAACAATTAGGCCAGTGCTTACTTGACCAAGCGACGGGGCACCATTACCTGGCCAAGTTGACACACGAGTCTAACCATCACACTAAGAATGTGAAAAATCACATTGCTGACAATACTATTTTAAAATACAAGCTATGTCATGTATGCAATGGATGCTATTTGTGACTCACCTTGTCTCTATTCAGTATGACTAACTCCAATCTGCTTCCTTCAAACTTCCGTTTGGCTTTTGAGTTTCTTTCACTCTCTCCCTTGCCCTTCGTCTTTTCTTCTGAAAAAGGATCTGCAACACCACCAATAATGAAAAAGAGAAGGGAAAGTAAAGCCAATGGGTTGTTTTCTTTTTAAGTTAAGAAGATGACATTTATACATTATCACCTCCATAGGTTAAAATAATGTAAATATTTGTAAATCTAAGTAAATCTACTATTACATATATCCTAAGATGACACAAAAAAGTGGATTTGAAATTAATTGCATTTGGCTTTCTCTCTACCCCACATCCTCCTCCACTCTCTGGATTTCTTGAGGGTACACTTTTTATAAAGATAGAAATAATATATTTTTCAAAGTTAAAAATAGTTTTTTTTTTTTAAATCAAAGAATTCAAAAGGCAGAAGATAAAGACTAATAGACTCTTCTCAGGCTCAGTTTTACTTCCCAAGAGCAAACCACTCTCCACAGTCTGTCTTAACTCTTTTTTGAGGTTACCATTATACCTATACATGGCAATCATTTATCTCAATATCTAGCTGCATTTAATTGCTTTGAAGTATGAAGAATTTAGTTCAGTTGCACTTTCACTTTTTTATTTTTTTATTTTCACCAGGAGGTCCCGGGGATCGAACCCAGGTCCCTCCATATGGGAGGCGGATGCCCAACAATTTGAGCCACATCCATCCCCCTCTACTTTACAAATTATTTCCTAATATACCAATGTTAGTTCTCCTTGAAATAATACCTTGAACTCTATATTAATTTATGTAAAATCTACCACCTTATACCATGAGAGATGAGGAATCTTGCTCTTCCTTCTGTCTCTCCTCCCAAATTGTTATTTATTAAATTATTATTTAACATCATCAAGAATTATAATATTACATTTTTTACTTCAACTATAATCTTTATTTATATACTTATATTATAAGTATTGCTTTTTTGGCTTCGATTTATATAATCAACTTATATACAACGCATGTAAGAATGAATTCACTGCAAAACTCATAGTGTGGTACAATTGAAGTCATAGAAAGGAGGAATTATAATTGTGTCATTTAAATCCTGCCATTTGAAGGAAAATCTCCTAAGTGTCTAAATATAATGGATCTTTCTTTAATTTTTTTTTTTTTTTTTTTTTTTTTTAGCTTCCTTCACTTCATCTAGGAGTAGAATTTCTAAAGCACCACTTTGCTTTGTTTTGGTGATTACTTTTTTTTTTTTTAATTGCTGTAGCCCATTCTAGATTTTTTCACATATGGCATATGGGTGGTATGTTTTCTTAAGTTCCTACATGTAAAAAAATCCTTATTTTTTTCATATAATAATTTAGATTAATAGAAAATTCTAGGGTAAATAGTTTTTCTTGGGAACTGTCTGATAGCACACTGTTGAGAACTCTGACCTCTTAATTCTTTGATATTTCCTCTGCTGATTATCTTGTCCTCCATCACTTGCCAGCCACACGTGCCCTGGTCTTACCTTAGACATTGCCATTACCAACTCTTGCATAATCATAATCTAAACATACCACCCTCCCATCACCACCATCCTTCCAACTGAATCACCACCCCAAATTCCTCAACCCCACTGGACCCTCATTGGTCCTAATGCCACTTCACTGCCCAACAATTCTCTCTTGCCCTCTCTCATGTGAATCCATTTTCTACTCCCTCCAGTTACTTCTAGCAAAACCCCATCTCTGGTTTGAACTGATCTCTCTTTCCATGCCTGTCCCCAAGCAGCTGCCTGCAGCTGGGGGAAAGCACATCATCATTTGCATGGTTTTCCCTTTAATTTCATGACCACTAACTCCAAGATGGTCCTCTGCAGCCTACTAAACTTCCCTAGGTAGCTTACCTCTCATCCACTCTCCAGATCAACTCTTCTCTCCTTTGCTTTGTGTGCCCTACTCTCAGGTGATGACTGTGCTGATGGCACCTTTCCCATTTTTCAGCACTGTTGGGTTTTACTCTTTTAAAACCTTCTCTTATACGGTGCAGAGAGAATAGGTGTATATGTTGAAAAGCAATAAAATTATGAGAAAGGCTTTTAAGGACATCCAGTGTTATTAAGTGTGTTAAGAAACATTAGGGAAATATTTAAGAACAGGATAAGTTACCCATTACTAGAATTTTAGGTTTATGTTACATTTTCTTTATAATAATATTATGGGTTGAATTGTGTGTCCCCCAAAAAGATATATTCCTGCCCTAGCCTCCAAACCTGTGAAGGTGACCTTATTTGGAAATAGGTGATTAATAAAAATGAGGCCAAACTGGATAGAAATGGCCCTAATACAATAGGACTTGTGTTTTTATAAAAAGGGAAGACTAGGACACAGGAGAGAATGTCATGTGGTGATGGCGGTGGAGAATGCCAAGGATCGCTGGCAGGCACCAGCAGCTAGAAGAGAGGAGGAAGGGTTCTCCCCTGCAGGTTCCAGGTGGACCAAGGCCCTGTGGACATCTTGATTTCACACTTCCAGCTTCCAGAATTGTGAGATTATAAGTTCTTTTTGTTTTAAACCACCCCAGTTTGTGGTATTTTATTACAGCAGCCCCAGCAAACAGAGACAATGCCTTGCTTGCCTCTTCTAGTTTCTGGTTTTGCCAGCAAGCCTTAGCATTCCTTGCTCATAGATGAACCACTCTGCCTCCTCCATCTTCACGTGGCATTAACCGAAGTGTCCCTCAATGTGTCTCTCCTCTTCTTATAAGGACCCCATCTTTGAACCCATAATCAGTACTTATTTGAACCCATAATTAGCACTATACTTGATAAATATACATCCCAGAGACTTAAATCTTTGGTCCATCCATGTGCCAGTTGAGCCTTGAATTTCAGCAGAGGTGCAACACCTACTCTTCATTTTGTTGGACTCACCCAGGACAACTAACAAGATGATGATGATAGACAACACCCATTCCAAAGAACAGAGAGGGTCTGCAACTTCAAGCAAGATAGTTCCATCCATCTGCCCCATGGGATCTAAGCCCCCTCTCAATTAGAAGCAGAGTGGGCATCACCATCCCCAAGTCCTCAAGATTGGGGAATGAACAATGGACTAATGTAGACTTGTTATTATTCTACTATAGACTTATTATTATTCTGACAATGGAAAAACTCACAATTGATGTAAAGGCAGTGGCCACTGGAGGTTCTGAGAGATGGGAAAGGGAAGAATAGATATAATATGGGGGCATATTCAGGACATTGGATTTGTCCTGCAGGACATTGCAGTGACAGATACAGGCCATTGTATATTTTGTCATAATTTACAAAATTGTGCAGGACAGAGTGTAAACTATAATGTAAACTGTAGTCCATGGTTAGTAGCAATGCTACAGTATGGTTTCATCAATTGTTACAAATGTACCACACTAATGAAGGATGTTGTTGATGTGGGAAAGTGTGAGAGAGGGAGGGAGTGGGGCATGTGGGAATCCCTTATATTTTTTATGTAACATTTATGTAATCTAAAAAAAAAAAAATATATATATACACACACACACACACACACACACAAATAAGGACCCCAGTCATATTGGGTCAAGGCCTACATTAATCCAGTTTGGCCTCATCTTAGCTAATCACATCTTCAAAGACCCTATTTTCAAATGACGCCACATTCATGGAACGCAGTTAGGATTTGAACCTATCTCTTTGGGAGATACAATTCAACCCACAACAAATAAGTAAAGGATAAAGCAAGGAATACTCCACAGTATAAAAATTAACTCCACACGTTTTCAACACCACTTCCTGCAAAGGGACATCCTGATTTCCCTCCCCTTGAATGTAAATGAAAATTAATGACCTGCTTCCAACAAATAGAATGTAGCAAAATGGCAGTGTATTAGTCAGCCAAAGGGGTGCTGATGTAAAATACCAGAAATCGGTTGGTTTTTATAAAGGATGTTTATTTGGGGTAGAAGTCCACAGTTACCAGGCCGTAAAGTCTAAGTTTCTTCCCTCACCAAAGTCCATTGCCACGTGTTGGAGCAAGACAGCTGCGGACGTTTGCCAGGGACCAGGTTTCTTGGGTTCCTCTCTTCCCGTGGTTGCGTTTCTCTCTGGGCTTAGCTCCTCTGTTTCCTCCACAAGGTCAGCTGTAGACTATGAGGCTCTCTAGGCTTTGCCTTGCTCCACAAGGTCATCTGTAGACTCTCAGGTAAATGGCTCATATCTTTTCCCGGGGCCTTCTCCCCTTCCTCAAGACCAATCTCTCTTACTTCCCAGGGCTCCAGCTCAAGACTCCAACATCAAAACTTCTTCAACTCTGTTCTTTGCCATGCCTTTTATATTTGATTCCCCACCCACCAAGGGGCAGTCCTGGCTCAGCACCTTACTGACCCAGTTAACGCCCTATCATAACTTAATCATACCCAGATTAGTAGACCAGTTTACAAGCATGATCCAATATGTATTTCTGGAATTCATAATTGCATCAAACTGCCAAACTGCTACAGGCATGTGATTTCTGAGTCTAGGGTACAAAAGACATTGTTAATACTACTCTTCTCCCTCTTGGCTTAAGTGCTCTGGAGGAAACCAGCCACCTGCCATGTCATGGGGATGCTCAAGTAGCCTATAGAAAGGCCCACATGGGTAGAAATGAGGCCTCCTGATAAAACCAGCAACAACTTGCAGCATGTGCATGAGCCACCTTGGAAGTGGATTTCCAGGCCAGTCAAATCTTCAGATGACTGCAGACCCTGCTGTCTTTTTGACTCAATCACATGAGAGACTCCAAACCAGAACCATCCAGCTAAGATGCTCCTAAATTTCCTAATCCACAGAAACTGTGAGGATAATAGCTGGCTGTTATGTACCTCCTCACACCCCTGAGATGGCTTCCCCATCTGTTTGCTCATTGTTTTTGCTCATCTGCTCGTTGTTTTGCTTGTTGTTTTGCTCGTTGTCTATTTGTTTTTTCTTTAGGAGGCACTAAATCCAGGACCTCCTGTGTGGGAACCAAATCCAGGACCTCCTGTGTGGGAGGCGGGCATACAACTGCTTAAGCCACATCCGCTCCCTGCTTGTTTGTTTTTGCTCGTTGTTTACTTGTTGTCTTGCTCATTATTGTTGCTCAATGTTTGCTCGTTTGTCTTCTTTAGGAGGCACCAGGGACCCAACCTGGGACCTCCCATGTGGGAGGCAGTTGCTCAACTGCTTGAGCCACATCCACTCCCTGGCTGTTATTATTTTAAGTCACTAAGTTTTAGGATAATTTGTTATGCTGTAATAGGTAATTCTACACAAATTGAGGTTTATTAAATCAGGAGCGGAAGAGGAGAAATAAAAAATTCTAGCACCCACATAGTAATATCTAAAAGCTTAGGATTCTAGTTGCAATTATCCCTTCCACATGGCAGGGGGTTAGGGGGAGAGCGTCCGAGCAATCTGGAAAATCTGCATAAAATTTTTTGGCCCTCTCTTCATAACTTACTGAACATCCAGAAGATAGACAGCTGGTATTTGTGCTTTCCTTCTGAAGCTGGAGGGTTAACAGCATTATACACTAGGGCTGTCCTTATTCTGAACCCGTAACATTAGCACAAAGAGCAGGGTTACCCTATCCCTTGCAGCTTTAAAACGTGGGTCTCCCTTCCCTTCTTGGCTTATGTTTGTTCTCTGAGGCATTCCCCACCACCCCTTCCCCAAACAGGACAGTTTCGTCAGCATTGAATATCTGTTCCGGTTTGTAGCCTTTCCCTTCAATCAGTTGCTTCGGGGTTTCAGGAAATTCCCTAGTTGCCCCTTGATGGGCAGGCGCTGCCTCTCCCATTACTCTTACATTACAGTTTACATTTTAGGCTAAACCTTTTTTAAAAGTTTAAAACCAGCTTTTGCTGGCCTGAAAATCCGTAGGGGTAGACCCTTCACCTTTATTTTCCATTAGGGAATCATATAATCACTTAGCCTTTTCTCCTACGAGGCCAGAGCCTAACCAAATGCCTTTTTTTTTTTTTTTTTTAAGATTTTATTTATTTATTCATTTATCCCCCCCTTGCTGCTTGTGCTCGCTGGGTCAGCTAACCACGCCATGCGGGCGGGCTTGCCTTCACCAGGAGGCCCCGGGTTCGGGGCCTCCCATATGGTAAACCGGAGCCCTACTGATTGAGCCACAGCTGCTTCCCCCGAATGCCTTTTTGAAATAACAATCCTACACCCAAAAGAATGTTGTACTTTCTACGTGCAAGACGTGGATCTCAAGGTTTATGCAAGTGCTCAGCTGTGTAACTGCAGCAATGGGTTCGCGGATTTCCTTCTTTCTTCTTGCTATGCATTAGGGTGGGCTCTTTAATGCTGTAAGGATGGCCAACCTCAGCAGCCATTTTGTGTGAAGGCGGTACGTCTAACAATTCTACTTTTTCCTTCAAGCTCATCACTTTCCTGTTTCTTGGTAGCGCTTTCCCAATCGCTTGGCGTTTTAATAGAGTCTATGATTTTAATAGAGTCTATGGCAGTTTAAATGACACAAGATGCAAGAAACTCGAGATGCAAAGATCACTGCGCGATCACCAGGAAATGTCAAGTGAGAGTTGGCGGTAAACATGCTTGGCACTCCCAAACCAGAGCTTAGAGCTGCGGTTCTTAAAATACAGGTTTGTTTGTTTGTTTGTTTTATTTTATTTTTTAGTAGGGGAAATTATGTAGTGGAGTTTCCCTCATTTGGGGAAATCGCAGGGGTCAGCACATCCGGAGTGCACCGGATAAGCTTTGCCCCGGGAAAACCACCTTCGTGATCACGGTATCTCCCCTGCCAGGTAAGTATACAGGTTTAATTTTAAGAAAAAAAGAAACTGGGAAGCGGCTGTAGCTCAATTGTTTGGGCTTCTGTTTACCATATGGGAGGCGCCTGGTTCCTTTCCCAGGGCCTCCTGGTGAAGGCAAGCGGCCTGGCCAGGAGGTGAGCCAGTGCAGCATGATGACTCAACAAAGGGAGACAAGCAGACAGAAAAACACAAAAAAGCGAATGGATACAGCAAGCACAAGCAGCAAGGGGGGGGGATAAGTAAATAAATAAAAATAAATCTTTGAAAAAAAAATGTTTAATTTTAAAAAATTGTGTAGCTGTTCACTTATGTTACTAATCAGTAAAATACATCACAGTATATACATTTTATGCATTTATGAGTTACTAAACTTTGTTTCATCTGCTGGCCTTTGTGTGTAATCTGCAGCTTCCATAAAATACCTCCCCAAATTCTCACTTAATTTCTTATGCCAACCTGGGAAATACAGAAACTGCGATGGGGAATGTTGTAATGTGAAAGGGATAACTGTTATTTTTCTCTTCTTTTTTACATCTTGATATAAATCCTTTATTATTATTTTTTTTTTTTTCTGAGCAGAATTTGTTATGGAAAAACCAAGGCAACTATTAGTGAATAAGAAACACAATTTTCATTTAAAATGGAAAGCACAGCTTTATTATAGATGCTAGATAAAACTAGATTTTATAATTTCCTGTATATCTATAATCTCACAATTTTGTTAGTTTATGTTAATTTCTCCTCTTAAAGATTATTAAACTGCTAACTAAAGTGGACTTAAGAAGAGAAATGCCATAGAAGAGTTCTAACTTACTGCAAAATGGATAGACTTGTTTGCTATTTGTAAAATATATTTATTATGAAATATAATTATTTACATGATTTGGATTTGTGTAAGTTTCCTTGCAAATAACTATAGAGGTCTAGGTAAAAACTTGATTCCAAAATCGGAATTTCCCAAGTTCACTTCCCACCGATTAAGAAAACAGTCTAAGAAACCTGAGTGCATAAGGAAATAACAGAACATGGACAATTGCCAGGATTTAATGGTTTTCTAAAGGACTTGGGCAATGAGCGGCTTCAGTTTTGTAATAAAGCACTATCCAAGTGCTTTAGAAGAATCCATCTTCTTCTAAAAGGGCATTTGTAGAAGAAAGTAATTTAAAGAATTTCTTTGATCATAGAACTATCACATACCTGTGTAGGCGGTCATTTGCTACACTTTCAATGGACTACTGAGCAAATATCCTTTCTTACTTGAGATTCCCATAGAGAAATTTTTAAAAAAGAGTTCTCTGGAAACATTTTAGATTATTAAAAAATCCATTATAGGGAAGCGGATGTAGCTCAAGCGATTGAGCTCTGCCTACCACATGGGAGGTCCCTGGTGCCTCCTAAAGAAGACAGAGAGCTGGCACAACAGGCAGGCTTGGCAAGCTGATGCAACAAGATGATGCAACAAGAGACACAGAAGAAAAACATAATAAGAGACACAACAAAGCAGGGAATGGAGGTGGCTCAAGCGATTAAGCCACATCGGAGTTCTGGGGTTTGGTTCCCGGTGCCTCCTAAAGAAGCAAGAAAGGTGAACAGACACAGCATGTGATGGGGGGGTGGCGGGTGGGGTGGGGGAGAAATAAATAAATAAATCTTTTTAAAAAAATCCATTATAAGAAGAATATAATTGGTCGAAATAATTTCATTTAGAAAAAACATAAATTCTATAAAGCATTGTTACTTAATAATAGGAATCAAATTTTTATTTTATCAATATTCCTTTAAACATTTAGATACTTTAAAAGAGGGATGCTTAACCTTTTTTGTTCCACTGATACTTTTGCCAGTCAGGTGAAAACCACGGACCCCTTACTAAGTCCATACTATACTATGTACTATTTAATAAATATATCACACCCACGCCAACATGTCCCCACAAGAATAATGTTTTTTTGAGTTTTGATTCAAGCTCATGGACCCCTTGGTAAGATCCCCTGCTTTAAATAATGAGATTTTATATACAGCATGGAATCAATATCAAGACAAGTCAGGTATGAAAGAAAAGTACTCATTCTAGGAACAGTAGAAAGTGAGGCAAAAATGAAACCTTGTTGACAGAGCTGAAAAGAGCATAAACATTCCTTAGAAGAAATGCTGAAAGCTAGGAGAGAAGAAGGAATAATGAGACATACCCATATCCTACTGTTTTTAAGGTGGTACTCACAAAAGGAGGCCATATTTATTTGTGCTTAGATAAAAATTATGACTGGATCTCAAAGAAATCAAAAAAGTTCATAAAGGCAATATTGCTTAATGATTAAGAGAGTGGCTCTGGAGTCATACTGCCTGGGTTTGAATCTCAGCTTCTTTTTTTTAAATATCTGTGCTTCAGTTTGCTTATCATAAAATGCAGATAATAATAGCACAATCTTATAAGATTACTGAAAAGATTGAGTGAGATAAGAGCACAAAGGCCTTAGAAGGGTACCTAAGCACATAGTAAGTACTATATAAATGGGCTATTGTTATGATATTATTATTAATATTAACAACACTATACAAGGGGCAAGATCTCAAGGAGCAAACTAGAATGACTTTCCTGGAAGGAACCCAGAACCAAAAACCAATTGAGAGTTGTCCTCTTACAGTAGGGCATATGAGTGACTTAGTGTTGGATAAAATCAACTCCGGAGGGATTGAAGAAGCTACCCTGATTCCAGGGGAAGGAAGCCCAGGCTCAGGGTACCAGACAGACCTCTCTATGATGAGACTGAAAAGAAAATGAAATTAGAAAGGAGAGAAGACTGAACTTTAATTCCTATGAATCTAAAGTCTAAAAGTAAAGACTCCTCTAGTTTATAAATTTAATAGCGGGAGCAAGAGGTTTGTTTTCAAAATTGGAGCTGACATTATTTGGTTCCTGAATAATCTGTGGTGAGTTTTTTTTTTTTCTTCAAAGACTATGTGGAGAAGCATATTTTAAAATGAGAAGTAGAAAAGGGAATGGATTTTTTCTTAGGCTGTCGAGTTAATTAATTACTATCTCATTCTGGCTAATCCAGAGTTGAACTCCCCAGGTGAAGGAGACCCAAGGGGACAGAGCTGAATTTAGGGAGAAGCAGATTCATGAAGGTAGATCTGGTCTCTTCTGAGGGAACTGACTGTGCAAGCATAGGTGTGGCTCTTTGCCCCATAGAGTAAGAGAGAATAAAATATTGGAGAGTGACAGCCTCTCTGTTTCTCTCCTGAATTTCTGCTTCTACAGTAGGATTGCCAAAACCCCTTTCTCACACTCAGAAGAGAGTTGGAAGAGAAAGAATACTTCCGAAGTTTCTCTCCAAGCCATCCTTATTCCTCCCTAAGTAATTCTGATTACTCAGAGCCTGACATTCATTCCTCCAAGTTTGATATTGGGCAAGGTCTCTATGCCTTAAGATTGGGCCTTGAAGAGGTCCACCTCATTTACTCTCTGCATCTGGGCACAAGTAGCTCTACTGTGCTTCCTTTGGCTGTGTGGTATTTGCACCCAGTAGGCCTATCCACATGGGAGAGAGAACCACTGTTATCCGAAGTAGTTCCAACTTATCCTTGCAACTGAGTGAGCAATTCAGATTAGGCCTATGCTGTGGAATCAGCTGCCTTGAATTCAGTAGGTAAGGAATGGGAAACTTCACATTAGCTTCAGATCTAAATTGCGTTCTTCAGTATAGTTTACCAGAGCACTGAATTTAGGGGATTAAAGCATGTTTACTCAATATAATCAAGTAGTAGTTCATTTCCCATTTAGCCTGTGATCTTGTGTATGTCCCAGTACTCAATAAGTGTAATTTACTGAAGCTGGCTTCTATCTTACTCCTGTGGCATCTCTCCCCTAGGAACTCTGATATGTCAGAGTGGCCACCAGAAGTTCTACTTTATAGTATATTCGGTCAGCCCTAATTACACTGAAATTAAGACTTCTAAGAGAGAAGACAGAAGTTGTGCTTGGGGAATGTTCTAGGTGGGCAGAGAGCTCACTTGAGTATGGAGAACGAAATGACCAACTCTATCCTGAAACACACATATCTAATTTGATATATATTATATATTTCTAGTATATTATATACACACATTCCATATGTATAAATTACAAATACATGTATCTATCTATCTATCTATCTATCTATCTATCTATCTATCTATCTATCTACCTACTTACATAATATCAAGTAGTGATAAATGCTATGAAGGAAAATAAAGCAGAGAAAGGCTATAGAGTGTGCTTGGGTGGGTGGCAAGTGCTATTTTGGAAAAGGTGATAATTTCAGAGAAGTCCAGACAGAGGGAGCAGCCAGTGGAAAGACCTGGAGGTGGGAGGTGGGCGGCCAAGATGAAGGCCAGAGTGACCTGAAAGAAGTGACAAAGGCAAGCAGGGTCACAAAGGGAGTTAGAGAGAGAGCCAGGGTTTGGAGCATGAAAGCCTCGTAGGACCTGGCAAAGACAACGTTCTCGGTTCTAAGTGTGATGGGCTTCTGACAGCTTTCACACAAAAGGATGACATTCTGTGATGGAGATTTTTTTTTTTTTTTTTTTTTAAAGATTTTATTTATTTATTCATCCATCCCCCCCCTGCTGCCTGTGCTCGCTGGGTCAGCCAACCACGCTGTGCGGGCAGGCCCGCCCTCACCAGGAGGCCCCGGGAACCGGGCCCGGGGCCTCCCACATGGTAAATGAGAGCCCTACTGATTGAGCCACAGCCGCCTCCCTGTGATGGAGATTTTGAAGGCTCCTTCTGATTGTGTTGTGGAGGAAAGAATGTAGGGAGGCAAGAGCAGAGGCTGGAAACCAGTTAAGAGGCTACTGCAATAGTCCTGATGGAGAGATGCTAGTGAGATGAGATTCAGAAGAAATTCTAAACTTGGAGTAACAGGCTTGCTGATGAGGCATCACCACCAACTCCAAGCATTGGACTTGCCATTAAAGACAAATCCTTGCTAATTAAAATGGCTATCGATATCTTGTTTTAATTTGCATTTCTTTGAGTGCTAAGGACATATTCCTGTAAATCTGCTGATCAGTAGTTCATCTAATTTTCCGTTCCTATCCTTAGTCTATTTGCTGATTGGTATCTTTGTGTTTTCTATTGATTTTATGAAATATTTTATACTAAAGATTTTTAACTCAAGGTTACATTTCTTATAATGTAGTAAGATATGGTATGTATAAGTTTGTATTTTACAAACTTTTCAGACTTTTTGCTCTTTATTTAAGCATAGCTTAAAAAAAAAAAAAAGGAAAGACATGGATATTTGAAAAGGAATTTTAAACAAAATTTTCCAAAACCAGAATTGCTCATTTGACTTGCGTGTTATTGTAATGTTGGAATGCATAATTGCAAAGGAATTGCTTTCAATAATACTCAGAGATGGCAAGTGGAAGATGTATACTTTTGCATACATATTGGATGTACCCTCTTCATAGAAAAAGCTGTGCTTTCTTGGTGCTTCTGTTCTATGTGTGTGGAAGAAGTAGAGTAGAAGGGGGGACTTCTAGTATAAGAAACTGAATTTAAACTGAGAAACTTTTTGGTATGAACTCTGAATTTAATAAAATAAATGCAGATTTTTAGAGGTGTAGTACATGTTATGTATTTTGAAGCTATGTTGCTTTCTAAAAGAAGTTGGTATTTATTTAATTTTTTATAGATAAAGATGATTTTGTAGTTTATCTGATTGCATTAAGCTAGAATTGATTTCCAACAACTTATTCATTCATCCAGGTAAACTTTTAAAAACATGTCTTTGAAATCATTCTTTGTAAATATCTGTGTGTATACATCTTCCACAATTAATTTTATGTTTCCCCAATCAAGCCCAAAGTCAAGTCATACTTACCTCCTCTTTTTTTTTGTAGGAAATAATTTATAGAAGGATTGCTATAAAAGGTCTTTTGTAAATTGTTTGAAAGTGTTAAGAAAAATTATCCAAAACTTAAAAATAAGCCAAAAAGCTCAGAGTGTCCTTGCACTGTCCTACTGGAGCTTTATTTAACTGGCCTGCCTGAGGGCATTTAGAGGCCGCAACTTTTGTTTGACTTATATTTACTGTTAATTGGGGTCCAGACACTGCAAAGTTAGATGTCACTTTGTTGAATATTGCTAAATTGAAAAGTATTTCTGTATGGTAGAGAAGCCAAAAATGCCTGTCTAGTAGAAAAGACAGTCTTAAAACTGTGATTTCATTGCGCTGAGGGACATTAATCAGCTTTTCAAAAACTAACTGACCATCTTTCTTCAGCAATCTTTCTTCCACTAACTTCATATTTACTAGCCTCTCCTTTCCTCCTTGCAACCTGCTTTACCATCTGCTGGGTCCCTGATTGAGCAGTTAAATAAATCTTTGACATATATTCACTATATAGTTCTTATGATAGTCATATTTTTAACTTTTTGAAATTTGACAAAAATTAGAACCTAGAAATAATACATGCTGCGATTAAACCAGAATAAATTTGTTCCATGATGTAGCTGGTATAATGTATAATTAGATTTTAGAAAATTAGACTATTGTAATTAAAGAAGACATTAAAACATTTTATCCTAAATGTTTTGATGACAGGTAGGTTTGATTAGAAGACTAGAAAAATGTAGGTCAGGGAGGCATTTACGGTCATATATTCTGATAGGACATTTTGCATGTATTTAACACCTTTAGACATTTAATCCTGTTGGTTTAAACCTGTTGGCCTCACTTACCTGAGAGCTTCCGGTGTTTGCTTCCTTGTTTTCCAGCACTTTGCTCTAGATTTTTCAGTCCCAGGCAGTACATTGTCTACAAATATTAACTCAACATTATAAGCTTATTAAAATGCCTAATTTACAAATGAGGAAACAGGTATGAAAAGTTAACTAACTCACCTGCCGTCATCAAACTAGTCATTGAGAAGCAGAGATTTGAACTCAGGTAAATTAAGGCCAGAATCCACCTAGTTAACCTCACTGCCCTGCTCCTTTCCCCAAACAGAGCTCTCATTGCTGGCTTTGCAAATAGAGCTAAGGTGGGCCCAGTGGGAAAAATAAAGCCCCTGAGGGTTCAAGTAATTGACCCAAGGTTAACCAGCTAGTTAGTAGTGATTGGGATTATTTTGATAATTCATAACAAAAAAGAGACAGAAATGAGAAAGGCTAAGATGTGGAGAGAGAGGAAGATAGTTTTGTGAAAATCGAGTAAAAGCAGGAAGAGAAGGTAAGTTGGGGAGGGGCGAAAGAAATTCTTAACAAAGGTGAGTTTGCATGTTGAAAAATTGCTCCAGTTAGAGTTGACTAAATTGTGCACAGATAAAGGTAGAAGAAAGGTTGAATATAGAGATCTGGCTGATGGCAAAGAATAATATTGTGAAAGCAACTTTCTATAAGACAGTTCTCTGGGGGTGGGGGTGGGGGTAGATGGATAATGTGTGACAGTGTTAACCTAATCATCTGAGTTACTGTCTATACATATTTACTGTTAATTGAAAAGACAAGGGCAAAGGCAGTGGTGTGAAATACAATTTGAAAAAACCAAGCTCTTTGGATATGTCTACACAGTCACTTGCTATATTAAAGCATGTGTTTTCATGAATGCTATAACTGATGATAAAACTCTTATATAGTAATAACGAGGCAGGTTAGTAGAGGAAACAAGGGGAGGCAGCTGGTCAGAACAGAGCTGTAACCATCACAGCTAAAAAGCCTACCGAGTCACCTGGTCACAAGGTACCGTTTGAAACTCCTGGGCTCAAAAAAGCCCTGGATAATTTCAAACAGAAATGGCTCTCTAACAGCTAACAGGTGCAACCTGAGTGGTCTATAGTATAAATCAATAGGAAGGCAGAAAAGCAACCAATCAGGATAGCAAATAGCTGAGATCCCTCCTTCCGGTAGTTTGATATTATTTATGAATTCCAAAAAGAGATATTGATTATGTTTTTAAACTGGTCTGTTCCTCTGGGCATGATACCCTTTGATTGATTTAAATTCAAAGGCTTTAGGTTTACTTGACTAAATCAAGATTAGGGCTTTGATTTGACCATGTCATTAGGGCATGCAGGGTTTAGTCCCCGCCCCCTTGGTGAGCTACATAAACGGACACTCAATCAAGAAGACAGAAGAAGATACATAGAGGAATAGAGAGAGCTACATAGACATGGAAGAAGAGAGAACTTGTCACCTGTGAACCTGTGGGCCCCAGGAAGAGAGAGATGAGTCATTCCCCTGATGGTTTAAAGCTGACCTTTTGAAGAGATCAGAGCAGCTGAGCCTAGAAAGAAACGAGTCCTCCAGCTTACAGCTGAAATTGGAGAAAGCTGGGCCCACGGAGCCTTAAGAGGAAGAGGAAGGCTGAACTCTGTCAGCAATCAGCAACCATCTTGCTCCAACACGTGGCAACAGACTTTGGGTGAGAAAGCACCTCTTATGGTACCTTGAGTTGGACTCTTTAGGGCCTGGTAACTGTAAGCTTCTACCCCAAATAAATACCCTTTATAAAAGCCAACAGAGTTCTGGTACTTTGACTCAGCACCCCTTTGGCTGACTAATACACTCCTCAACATGGGGAAGGGGGAGGAAGAGAGAGCAGCCTTCAAAAGGCCTCAGCCCCAGCCGGCATCTCACTCTGGAGCATACCTGCACTCAAATCTCAAGTGTGTACTCTCACTTTTCTCTCATTTCTCAATAAACTCTTTACTTGCCTGCTTACTTTATGGCGTGTCCTTAAATTCCTTTATGTGACATAGCCAAGAACCTGGAAACCCGCTACCAACAACAATAAAATAGGGATTTTTTTTCCTGCCTGGTATGTTGCAGGAATTTATTTATTATGCTTAACCCAATCTAGAGTGTACATGTAGAGAATCAACGATAATGTCCAAAGATCTTGATTTTGATTTTCCAGTCCGGGTGTTTGGACTTTCTTAAAAGCAGTGTGCAACAAAATTTTTATTTTAACTAGGTGAGTGCCATGAACAAAGATTTAGTTTAGGAAGACTAATCTGGGACAGAAAAATTATTTCACTAAAAATTACTTAGGAAACAGAGTAGTGTACTTGGGATTCAAAGAGTAATGAGAAGTGGGTCTTGCTCTTAAAGAATCCAGTATATAGTAAGAGACAAGACAACATGCAATATATTATTAATATTAAAATGTAGTCCTGTGCAAACGCTATGGTCATATAGATATATTTTACCCAAGGATTAAACAATGTTTAAAGATTTATTGCAATAGTTCAAAAAATTTTAGAAAAATTAGAAAAAATCTGTACCACTAATTGGGGGCTGTTGGTTACAAACACAAAGTCAGATTTTGGCTAACTTAAGCAAAAAAAATAATTTAGTTGGTAAGATGCCAAGCTGAGGTTATGTGCTGGTGTTGGAAAGCCCATGTTATATCACCCCACCAGCATCCCTTAAAGAAGGAAGGCTGGGCAGACCTCACCCTCTTTCCCCCCAAAACAAAGTCCTAACTTGTCTATTATACAGCATAAGTGCTATCAGTAAGGAACTGGTAAACATTATGGTACAACTATACAATGGATTATTAGGCAGCTGTTAATGGTGGATTGAATTGTTCACTATAAAATAATGATGTGACTTTCACCTCAACTAAAAGAATGCAGCATGTGTGACATGAAAATATCCTAAATATATTTAAAGTGAAGAAAATTAAGTTGCAATTGCAGTACAGTATATGGAATCAACCCATTTCTGTGAAATATGCAACATAGTATTAAGGACGTCCTTGCTTGAAATTACAAAACTAGTAAAAATATATTTTTCAAATCTCTCTATTCCTGTTCCATCCTTTCATCTGAACTTTATTCATTTAATGTCTGCCCTTCCTTTATTCTCCTCTTTTGTGAAAGGCATTCTTATCCAGTCACCCCCTCACCCTTCTTAGCAACTGCTAACAAGACACCTTCCTAAGTCTTTCTGGAATTGATCTCTTCTCCCTTAGAGTTCCCTTTTGCAAGACCATTTCTTCACAAGCCTGGTATATGAGATTTTAATTGCTCTGCCGCACTTTTCTCTTCTTCAGTCAGTGGTGACAGCTCCAGGTCCGTTTGCTTTTGTATCATGGTCATAGTCTTATTCAAAGTAGCACAAATTATGGCTCTTAGTCTCTTTCTGCTCAACCGTAATTGGTTTAAAGCGTGCATGCAAAGTCTAATATCAAAGCTTTATCACTGACAATTCTTTTAAGGGAGTAATTGGATTTTTCTTGCCCACTGAATCAGCATGATTAGTCTTGATTTCCTATGTCAGCCTGTGTTGAATGGAATCCAGATCAGAGTCAGCTTTCTGGAACATCAGTTCCAGCTTATTGTCCTTCACCTCCATGTTGAATAGTTGATGCTCTTCAGACTGCCTAAATAGGTACTTTTAAAACTACTAATTGTATAAAATTTTTTACTTTATAAACTTTCAATAGATTTTTACTAGAGTCCATTGTCTGCCAAGCTCAGAATTACCAAGTGGTAGCTAGAAATGTGCAGAGAGTTCCAATTCAAGAAAAGGAATCTAATGTATAACAATTACAACTTGTTTATACCTACTTTTCTTGATTGTTGTATTGAAATAAATGAGCTCCTTGAATGCCTTTATTCTTAGGAAAGACATGCTGAAGTATTTAAGAATGAATTGTCATGATATTTTCAATTTAGTCTCAAAATGTGTGTGTGTGTGTGTGGAGAGAGAGAGAGAGAGGAAGGAGAGAGAGAGAGAGAGAAAGGAGAGAGAGGGAGAGGGAGAGAGAGAAGGCACATCTGGCAAAACGCTATCAATTGTTGAAACTAGGTGAAGGATGTCCATTGTCTATGCTTTCAGCTTTTCTAAAATTGGAAAAAGAAGAGAAAATGGCATATTAAATGGAAAACACTACTTCAGATGTTGGATGATAATTTATATCCAGAATTGAAGTCTTGCATGCTATTTTAAAATCAATGATTATTCCATAATTTTTTATTATTTTTAAACCATTTTCTCCTTTTGGAATTACTTTTTATAATTTTGACAATAGCCAAAACATCATATGTTAGTCATTTTACATGTATTACCCTTAATCCTCGCAAAAATTCTGAAAGGTGAATATTATGGGCTCCATTTCTTAGAGAAGAAAAGAGAGACTCCTACACATTAAGTTATTTGTCCTTGGTCACATGCAACTATATATGTTGGCACCATTATTTTTAGCCAAGTGTGTCAGAATCTAAAGCCTGTACTCTTTTATGCTAAGAAATTTCATTTAGAGATAGATGGGCAGGTGGTCCTTTGGGGGAGAGCCCCTTATGCCAAATTAAAATCTATCGAAACCCATACTCTTAGGCAAAATGAGCACAATAAACTATTTCTGCTGCTTTTTATCTGTATCACAGTCATAAAAACACACTTATCAAAAACCTGAAAACTTCTCCAAAAACCTTGTATTGCAGGGAAACGGACGTGGCTCAAGAGGTTCGGCGTCCGTCTACCATATGGAGAGACCAGGGTTCGATCCCCGGTACCTCCCGGTAAAAAAACAAAAACAAACAAACAAAAAAACTTGTATTGCAGGTTCATTGCCTTGTTTAATTGGCTTATCATGAGCTAGAGGTAACAGCATTGCATGATTGATAGCACTATTTCAAAACATATTGACATTTAGCTGTTTCTCCAAGCTCCTAAAATTTTCCACTTTCAAGCATGTGTGTCATTGTCATTAAGTAGCACTTTATTCCCATAAGGCAAGAAATATTCACTGAACAAATATATTTGAGCACTTAATAAGTGCTTAGCACAACATGTACGCATTTTATTGAAAATCCAATTACTATCTTAACCACATCTGCTCCTTTCTAAGAAAATAGAATATTACATAGAATTTTTCTGATGACTTTGAAGTTTTCTAGTAGTAGCAAAACTTTTAGAGCATAGTAATAGTGGACTATTTTAATATAGCTGTCTACTTATAAATTCCACACTAAGCAAGGAGGAATGTGTTATGCCTACAGCTCATGGAAATTCACACTCAAAATTCTTCAAAGTTATTGATTATAGCACCCAGAATTCTTTAAAATAGATATTCTTGATGTTGGGAGGATTTTAATAAGGAGAGGGCAGATAAGATGACCCTTTAGAATCACCTCCAACATGTGAGAATAATGCTAAGTGTAGAGATCATTGCTTAATATTTAGATTATTAGAGAAAAAGGATTTTTGCTTGAAATCTTCATCATAAAGTTTGGGCATATGACTCTATGCAAAGTAAAGAAACTTGCTGGTAATGGGATAATTTCCTCAAGCATTGTTTGAGGTCTGAAACCCAGCCCATATTTTTAACAAGAGCCCCAGAGATTGTTGAGCTCATTCTCATAAGGATATCTCCTTATCCCTTTGAAAACACAGTTATGTTCAACCTCTGACTATGCCTCAACTGGTGTTTGTATTTACTTATATTTTTCTTTCATTTGGAGCTTGAATTGTAAACTGCTTCGGAAGTGGTGAGAAATTTCCTCCTCCCTTCCCTCCCCTGTATTCTTCCCTCCCTCCCTTTCTCTCTCCCTCCATTTTGTACAATCCAGGGACATTTCAAAGAGCACCGTTCTTAGAGGGCGAATCTGTGAAGAAGAATTGGGAGGAAAGAATTCACTCTAGAAGGAGGCAGAGCAGCAACAGCTTTTGCTTCTGCAGCTATTAAGACTTTGCCAACAGTAAGACGAGTCTCAGATCTAGCAACAAAACAAAACAAAACAAATAACCTGGAAAATAGGCCATGTCCTTGTCCACCTTTCTATGCCCATCCTTCATGTTTAGCTACTAAGCTTACTGTTTGCAATGTGCTTGTGGCCTAAAGCTCCAAGTACCTGAAATTAAGGAAAAAATTTTGAGCTGATTAAGTAAGTCATGTGACGATATTAATAACATTCTTTAGAAAGTGGACACATTTTTAAGTCAAAGGAATATTACTAGGGAAGTTTTAAGGGTCAGAAGGCTTCAAGTCAAAACATGTAGGCAGTCTTCTCCTTGATCTGCTTGATAAAGTGTTGAGGTCATCACTATTTATTGAAAACAGATAAATGGATGGATGAACCATCAAACTGGGTCACTTCTGATCAGTATTGGGGAATTCGTTGGTATGTAGGTTGAATAATTCCAGAGTCCAGGAAGGTGTTCCCAGCTCTCATTACCCCCACATCAGAGAGTGCTGATGTAGACATTTGGTTCTTTGGTTTAGGATTTTCCCTCTTCAGAGGGCTCAGCTGAAATCCAAACACCCATGGAAGAGGTAAGATATAGTTACTGTTCTTTTCACTTTCGAGTAAATGACTTCTTCTGTTGTCTGAATCAGGACTCTACCAAAATGAGAATGAATTGAACATACCTGAAAGAGATTCCATGGTAGGCAGCATTTACCAACTAAGGTGCAGTATCTTGCATAGAGTTGGGAAAGGTGGTTGGGTAAAGAAATAAGCCTAGTATCAGCTCTACTATTACCAGATGGGTATCCTTGGGGTGGTCATCTCAATTCTCTGAGCCTCAATTACCTAATTAAAAAATATATATATATTTATTTCTCCCCACCCCCTCGTTGTTGGCACTTGCTGTGTCTGTTTGTCTTCCTTGTTTCTCTTAGGAGGCACCGCGAACCTCTGAACCCTGCTTTGTTGTGTCTCTCATTATGTTTTTCTTCTTGTGTCATCTTGTTGTATCATCTTGTTGTATCAGCCTGCCTGTCATGCCAGCTAGCTGCCTTCTTTGGAAGGCACCGGGAAATGAACCACAGACCTCCCATGTGGTAGGCAGGATCTCAGGCACCTGAGCCATATCCGCTTCCCCCTAATTTTAAATAAGGATTAGGGAATTGATGACAATGGATTACAATGACATCTAAATTCCCTTGTGGTGCTGGTCATCAAGTCTATCTCCCTCCCTCCCCTCATGCCCTTTCTCCTCTAGCACTCAGTGATCTGTTGAAATTTGTGTGTGTTCTGTCTAAACCTGTCATTCTAATACGATCTTTGAGTTCATTGTCTTTCATCTTTTAAGACTAAGGAGTACAGAAGCTATTTTACCTCCTTTGTTACTCTAGTTGTTTTTCTTTGACCCTCTTCAGACTTAAGTCATCTTCAACTTTCTTGATCCAGAACTTCTTTTTGCTGCCTCATAGACAAGAAACATATTAAAGAAACTAAACAAGCAGCCGGCCGGTTTCTCAATTTGTTTCCTTCCTAAAAATGACCTGCATTTTATTGATTTTTTTTTTTTTTTTTTACCAAATAGCACCCTAAACAGATATTTTCAAGACCTAATGACATTTTGAGCTGTCTTTGCTAAGGGATGAGTCAGTCATTGTTTTATTAATAGAACGTGGATTATTTTTACCTCAGTAGGTTATGTTGCTTTTGTCCTTATGAACCTTATCTGCTATTTAATGCCTGGCTGCACTGCCCTACCCACAAATACTGCTCCATTCTCCTTCTTGCCACTTCATAGGCACCATCACATTCTCAAGTAATAACAGAAGGAGCTAACTTCCTTCCTCAAAATGAACTGTGGCCTTTTAGCTTCCTTTCTACTTCATGCTCAGAGACATAAACCCCAGAAGGGTCTCTAGGGGACCTGGGACATAACCAGGATTACATCCTGAATGTCAGCTCTAGGATTTGATATATGCAAGAGTGAGTGCCTTGTGTGGTTCTGGGAATGGCCTCGGGATTGTATGTGGATGGCTTTGACCTGGGCTACATCAGACTTGTGCCTCAGAGATGGGCCCTGGCCCAGTCCTGAGACTGCACTGTTGTAGAGGTAAAAACTATTCACAGCAGTGTTTTTATGTACCTCTGTAGGAAGGGAGCATAGCGATAGCTAATGCGCTTTCACCCCTGGGAGGCCATTCCTGATTCCACCCTGATGTGTTTTCTGTGGTAACCTAAGCATTCTGTCATCATACTCTTGGTAACTGTTTCCTCTATTCCTCTTTCAACACTTTTCTGTGAGGCCAGTAGAAAAAGAAGATTCAGTTTTGCAGTCTACATTACATTCTTAAATATAATTGTTTCTATAAACAAATAGGACATGAATCCAGAGATGAGCATGGAAGACGTTCTCAAATCCATCACCCCATTTTTAGCAAAAGCAATTTGGCAAATATATGTGGAAATATTAGGTGGTAAAGGAACATGATGTATGCAACCTACTCTCAAATGCTTAGGATATAGACTAGGTAGATAGATATAGAATGATAAAACAAAGCTGGCAAAATGTTAAAAGTTGTTAAATCTGTATCTGGGTAGAGGGTATATTGGTGTTCTCTGTATTATTTTTGTAACTTCCCTGCAAGTTTGAAATTATTTCAAAATAAAAAGTTTTAAAAATGCATTTTGGCTCCTTCCCCCCCCCCCCCCCCCCCTCCCTCCCCCCCCCCTTTTCTTCTATTAGTTCTACGCTTTTGTATACAGAATATAATTGATTTTGGCATTCACACAATCTAAAGATACATTTTATTTTGCTAATTAAATCCATTCCATTTTATAAATAAAAAATAATGCATTTTGGGGAGCAGATGTGGCTCAAGTGGTTGAGCACCTGCCTCCCACAGGGGAGGTCCCAGGTTTGCTTCCCAGTGCCTCCTGAAAAAAGCAAAAACAAACAACAAGCAAACAAATGAAAAAAAAAAGAAAAAAACCTCAGGGGAGCTGATGTGGCTCAGTGGTTGAGCACCAGCTTGCCACATACAAGGTCCCGGCTTCAATCCCAGGCCTCTGGTACCTCAAAAAAAAAAAAAAAAAAAAATGCATTTTGACAGAGCCCCTATTTTGGCCCTTCATTCTGCTAATAAATATTCATTGAGACCTAGTATGTTCCAAATATCTGTGGCAGAAGGGATGGTGCATGACTTTTAAGGCTAAGTAATAATAATAAAAGGCTTCTGTCTGGCTGTCTCTTGGGTCACACACCTTGGGAGCCCCGAAGACATGTAAGAAGTGTGGCTATGCTCAGGATGCCATGCTGGAGAGATGACATGGAGAGGCCATGTGGAGAAAGCAAGAGATGCCTGATTTTCTCCCCAGATTTTTCAGTCTTTCAGCATTAGCTACCAGGCATGTGAGTAAATGGATCTTCCTATAATCCCAACCCCCAGGCTTTAAGTTACCCAGCTGAACCCAAGCAGAGCAGAGATAAAATGTCCTTGCTGAGCCTTATGTATTTGTGAGCAAATAAATTTTGAGGGGGAACAGGTGTAGCTCAGTGGTTGAGCACCTACTTCACATGTACAAGGTCCCAGGTTCAATCCCCAGTGCCTCCTAAAATGAATGAATGAATATTGTTATAAGCCACTGAACTTGGGAACTGTTTTTTAAGTAACACGAGTAACTAGGAAAATCACTGATAGGACTTTTTAAGTCAGACTTGATCTATGTCTAACTTGGTCAATATGCTTCTTCATGCTACAATTCCAAACCTTGCATAACAAACCCCTGCCTTTGTATGGGGGACAATCTACATGTAGCCAGATTTCTATTCATTCCTTACCTCATCTACAGTGCTATTACATAGGTGATAATAAAAAAACAGTTCAGAGTATACCTGTCCCATTAAAGATGCATCCACCTAATTAATAACATGGCTAAATGAAACAGAGCATGTATTATTGCCGTTTTGGTTCATTTGGTCTGGTTCACACCTCCTTTGATACATAAATGTCTTTTTTATGTATCTTTTCCTGTGGGTGCAGAAAAAAAGACAAAAAGGATAGACCTTGAGAAAATGTGTTGTAATCAACCTGTCAACAATATGAAAAGAGAACTGGACAGGGAGTCAAGTGACAGGGTGGTGATGGGAAGGGGTGGGGAAGCTGCAACTAGTTCTGCCACTAATTAAGCAAGTTTTTAAAAATTTTAATTCCTCAGTACTTTTGTTTTTCAATTTTTTGAATCCAGAGGTTAAATCCCAAGATTTCCATTTGACACTTATTCACATCACTCTGCTTGGACACTGTTGGAATTTTAGGTCCTTGTCCTGAAGAGGTTTATAATGTAGCAATGAAGCAATCTCAGTCCTTGTTCCCCCTCCTTTTTCACTTCTAAGATAGAATGATGCCAAGTCCGGTAGTCTTCTACCTTCCAAGCTCCAGGCTACCCCTGCAGCTTATGATCTCATTCCCTTTCACCTGGATTATTGTACTAGTCTACGGTGGCACAGACAGTGAGTGCATATGAAATTACCACTGCCCTCCTACATTTCCCAGCATGTCTTGCTGTTGGATAAAGACCATATGACTGCCTCTGGCCAGTGGACGGTGAGACAAGTAGTGATTGTTACATCTAAGCTAGGGCAGTTAAAGTCAGTGTGTTACCTCTGCATTGTTCATTCCCTTCCAAGGTGATTTTACCGCTCCCTATATCTTTACCACATTTCCACCAAGTTGTGCAGTTAAGTTCCTTAATGGTTCTGCCATAGCCTCATTAGGTTTTATGCCTCGGCACTTTTGCCTTTGTAGGCCTCTTTCTCCATGCGAAAAATAGTGTGTGGTGTTTGTGATAGCAGATCAGGAAAACTAAGGCCTCTTAAATAGATTTTTTCACACACAAATGGATAGTGACTCACATTTATAAAACACTACATGGGGTAGCTCTTGTGGCCAAATGTGAATTCTACTCAATCAGTGATTCTAACTTAGAGTTTTGGTGTCCTATAATCTTCAATTACCTAACCACAACTCATAAAAATAAATTTACATTTTCTTAGTGAAAAATACATGTGATATAACGTTTTAATTTCACTTTTCCTCTGCTGAATGCTACTAACCTGTCCTCTCTTCAGTGACCTGAATCATAGAGTGAACACACAAGGAATTAAGAGCAAAGTTGTAGTGCTTTGGTGTGCTAAAAGCTGCTGAAAGCAGTATAGCCAGAAATGATGTGAATTTATTATTATTGTGAAAACTTACAGTTCTGAGGCTATGAAAATATCCAAATCAAGGCATCAGGCAATGCTCTATCCCTGAAGACCAGCTGCTGGAGATCCCAGGCTCTATCCAATGGGAAGGTAAATGGTGGCATCTCCCTTCTCTGGCTCCTGTGCTTTCAGCTTTCTGGTTCTATGGCTTCCTCTCTCAGGTTCCATGAGTTTTTCTCTGAGCTCCTGTGTCTTTTCTCTCAGTATTCATCCCATTTATAAAGAATGCCAGTAAGAGGATTAAGACCCACCCTGGGTCATGCTTTTCTGAATCAATCTAATCAAAAGGCCCTTAACTGAAGTGATATAAGGTCACACCTCCATCAGGTTCACTCCCACAGGAATGGAATAGCTCTAAAGACATGATTTTCTGGGGTAAAAACAGTCTCAAATTACCACATGTAGATTATCAGTTTTTTCGTGGCACACTGTACTAGTGAATACTGCCAGCTACCCTACCTCCCCTCACAGTTTGAACTTAACCTTCTTGGCAAGGGTTAAGAACCAGAAGAACTGTGGGCTTCTTACATATAGTGTAAGTGTTGGAGAAAATTCCCTAGCACTTCCTGAGAAGGTGGAACTATTTGTGGGAATACCTATTTTATGACCCAAGAAAGGAATGTAGAGACTTCCCTGCACACTGTCATCTAGTGTTTTTTTTTTTTTTTTAAGATTAATTTATTTTTATTTATTTCTCGCCCCCCCCATTGTTTGTGCTCATCTTCTTTTTTTTAGGAGGCACCGGGAACCGAAGCCAGGGAGCCACCTCCGCTCCCTCCCTGCTTGTTGTGTATCTCATTGTGTTTCCTTGCTGTGTCTCTTGGTTGCATCATTTCACTGTGTCATCTTGTTGTGTCAGCTCACTGCACTAGCCTGTCCCATCAGCTAGCTGTCTTGCTCATCTTCTTTAGGAGGCACCGGGAACTGAACCCAGGACCTTCCACGTCATAGGCAGGAGCCCAGCTGCTTGAGCTACATCCACTTCCCCATCTAGTATTTTTAAATGTGCTTTATATGTGCCACAAAAGCAAGAAAATATGGCATTATAAATCCAGAAAGCCTAGCTATCACAAACTTTTTAAAACATGGTATAATATGCCCCTATGGGCCGTATCAGTCTCCAGTAGGTCAGACATATAAGATGTGTAATTTGAAAAAACTTCCGTAGTAATTCTGATAAGCCCCTTCATATCCTCCAATAAACAACCCCTCACCCCCCCACACAAGAATCATTGCTCAAGGAAGGAGGGAAGTACCAAGAATAAACTCCTAGGCAACATCAATATTTGTGATTTAATCAAATGGAAATGAATTTATGAGATAGATCAAGAATCTTCTAGAAAATTGAGGCAAAGCTAAAAAAAAAGTAGACAACTAGAAGCTAAAGTTACAGACTGTTTTAAGAAAGAAAGAGTAGCGAATAATATCAAATGATGCTCATTCCATAGTATTAATAATATTATCATTGTTATAGCTAACGATATGCTAGGTGTTTTGTATATATCATTTGACTTCAAGAAATACATGAGGTACTACCAAAGATGAGAGAAGTTAAATAACTTCCTGAGATTTAAATTCAGGTCTTTCAGATTCCAACACTCATCTCTCCATGCTGTTCTGTGAGGTCACTGGTAGTCTTGGTGGGAGCTGTTTTGGTAGAATGTTGGGTATGGAGGCTGGAGAGCTCTGAGTTGACACAATTAATGGGAGTTGAGGAAGGTAGGCAGTGAGGACACCTGCAGTTTAACTGTGACCAAAAAAGGGGGGGGGCAATGGAACTAGAGAGGGGAAATGGGGTCTAACTTATTTTTGTTTTGTTTATAAAATGTGGTTTTATATAGTGATTAAAATTACATGCTGGGAAGCAATTGGGTTTCCACCTACCACATGGGAGGTCCCAGGTTCAGTTCCCGGTGTCTCCTGGAGAAGGCAAGCTGGCTTGACTGGCAGGCACAGTGAGCTGGTGCAGCAATATGATGCAACAAAGAGGCAAAGAGGAAAGGCAATGAGAGACACAACATATCAGGATGCTGAGGCAGCTCAAATGATTGAGTGCCTCTCTCCCACATATAAAGTCCCAGGTTCGGCTCCCAGTGCCTCCTAAAAAGAAGACAAGCAGACACAGAGAGCAGACAGTGACCACAAACAATGATGGGGGATGGGGAATAAATAAATAAAATAAATCTTTAAAAAAAAAAAAAAAAAAAGAACACATACTATCTCTCCAGACAGTGCTCATCAGCTGGTATTACTTAACCTCCCTGAGCCTGTCAGTGCTTGCCCCACAGGGCATTTGTGAAGATAAAAGGAGGACTGATACATGTAAAGTGCTTAGTAGGCATTAGTTATTATTATTTTTAAATTGTACATTAAGAGAACAGAGGCAGTGAAGAAGAAACATTGATAATGAAAGAAAGGGGATTCTATCTTACCTTTGTCAATGTCCTCCAGCCAAAGGCCACCAGGAACACACCTGCTGTTGAAAATACATTGGGAAACCGAGGGGTATATCAGTAAGAGGGTGTTAGAAATACTATAAAATTTTTGCTTGCATTAGGTCATTATGGAGAGGGTCAGAAGAAGGGAGAATTTGCTTTGTATTGATACTGTTAGGCACTAGGAGTGATCCTATGATTAGTTATCTAAATAGATCTTATCTAGAAGGAGGAAAGATTACACCTCCACTAAAAGATGTATTTGGTAAAGAAGAAGCAATCAGTAATATGAGCCAGATGGGAGGGTGTTTGCTCCTCTCTGTGGTTTGGACATGGGTCATGTTTTTGTCTGTGTTCTAACTTAATTACAAGTGGTCTCGTTTTTGTCCTGATCCTTTATGGTCACAAGATGACCTTATCTGTTGTTAATATCTGTGAAATTTTAGGTTCAACAGGAGAACACCAAGGCTTATCTGTGAGTGTCTTGTAGCTTCTAGCATCAACTAGGCCTCACTGAGTTTTATTCATTAATCTGTTCTCTCCCCTTTATGGGGTCCATACTCCAAGTAGTTGTTGATACTCTCTTATGACTTTAGAATTGACGTACTGCAGAATGTCTTAGAGGATTTAAACCCTAGAACTTCAAGACATAGTTGGTTGATTGCATTTTTTAAAATATTACATATTTTTAATGTACCTGTTGAGTTGGGCCGTCAAAAAATTTTAGTTTTAATCTCTGTGCTAGTTTGAGTTTTTTGTGGACCCCAGAAAATCATGTTCTTAAACTAAACCATTCCTGTGCATGTAAACATATTTATGTGGGACCTTTTGGTTAGATTCGGTTAAGGGACCTTTTGATTAGATCACTTCAGTTAAGGGCCTTTGATTAGATTGTGGAACCCAGGGTGGGTCTTAATCCTTTATGGAGTCCTATATAAATGGAGGAGACAGGAGAGGAAGAGCCGCCATTTTAATCTGCCATGTGAGAGAGGACTCCAGGATCATGAGCAGGACAGAGAAACCCTGAGAGGCTGAGAGAGAGGCTGGAGGCTGGAATCAGCAGAGCAGCCTGAAGCTGAAACAATGAACACCAGAAGAGAGGGGAGACATGCTCTATATGCCTGATTGCCCACAGCTGGTCTTGGGGAGAATGTGAGCCTGGAGGAGAAGGCAGAGACCAGGTGCCATTTTGCCTTCCATGGGGCAGGAACCCAAGATCGCTAGCTGCCGACCTTTGGTGAGAGGGCATCTCTGATGAAGCCTTGATTTGGACATTTTCACAGCCTTGGAAGTGCTTTTAACCTAATAAATCCCTATTGTAAAAGCCAGCCATTTCTGGTATTTTGCATTGGCAGCCTTTAGCAAACTAAGACAATCTCTTAATGTAGTTTTCTTTGATAGTTTTGATCAACTTTTCCAGAAAATTTCTCCTTTAATTTTATCCAGAATATTTCTAATCAGAAGACCTTTTAGACATACTGTTTGTTTAAAACTTAAGTAGTTTGCACTAAGAAAAAAAATTGATGAAACGAGGATTGCAGGACATTGAAGTTCAAAAACTGAAGTCATAATTGTCTTTTACTTTAATACTGAGTTCATATGAACAAATATTGTATAGGATATTTAATAGCTTCCATATGTATTATAACTTATTTTGACTGATACAGTGGCTTAGGTGTTTTTCTTATATCTTTCTAAAATTCATCTTTAATATTGCTAAGTTACAAAGACCAATTATTTTGAAGATTTCAATTATACTCTATACACATTTTTAAAAAAGTAATTACTATAGGAAAAGCATCATGTAAATAGACACCAAACTTCATGTTTATTATTTTAAATGATTCAAAGTGCTTTCAGTTGTGGACTCTTCACTTTAATTACAGAAATATGGAAAGAAATCTGTAGACATTATTTGTGAATATTTCTTTGACAACAAAGCAGTAAATTTTAAACTGAATGGCAATTAGGAATCAGAAGGGAAAATTTATTTTTGTTTATGTGCTGATGAGTTTGTAAAAGCCTATTTAAAAATGTTGTAATGCTCATACTTTGCATGTAACTTTTCTTCCAAAGATATTAAAATAAGTCATAAACACCACAGAGATTCTTAGACATTTTTGGAAGAGTCTTCTGGCAACAGGATGCAGATGATTTGGAGAGAATAAGGGTCGCTAGTCATGACACTGGCAGCTGTTCAGTGGATGAACTTGGACCATGGTTCTAACATGTGATAATCAAAGGATTCCCCAGCTCTGCTAATGACCAATGCAACTCTGAGCAAATGCTTTCTGCAGGAACTTTCACATTTTCAAATTAGTTTCAAGTACCAAATATAGCCATTTTAAAAGAAACATTGTAAACTGAAATTTAAAATAATAGCATTGAGTAACTTTTTCTTGGAATCATAAAATACAGGTGATAATACCATTATTATTATTATAATGTAAAGATTTACTCAATCTGAAGAGAAATCAGAGCATTATTATGATAAAATAAATGTCATTTGTTGAGTGTCTATCTTGTGTCATATCTACATTATTACATTAAATTTTAGCACTCATTACACAAATGCTAAAGAGGAAGGATTTTTTAAAAATTTAAATAAATTGCCTGAGGTTAAAAAAAAAGTTAGCAGGAGGTGGAACTAGGATTAGAACAGGTCTGTTTGACTCCAAAGCCTATGAAGTTCATCATCATAGCAATAAAAGTTAGTATTTTTACTGCCAACTATGTGCCAGACACTGTTCTAATGCTTTTTATATATTTTTTCATTTGATCTTCACAACAAGCCTGTGAGATGAATACTAATTTAGAGGAACCAAAAGTTTGGGTAACTGTACATACAGTCACAAAACTAGTAATCAGTTCATTGTTAAGCCACACTGACTCTTTAGTTGGATAACAAAATTAGCTTAAATGTCATTTAGTCCAGCCCCACATCTGATGCCTGAAGTCTTCCTCTAACTGTCTTTATAAGAGAATATCTAGTTGACATCTGTAGAGATGGGTAAAGTCCTATTTACCAAGGCAAGCTATTCCATCTCTGGACAACTAACTTTGTCTTCCTTGAGCTTATACCTATTGGTCAGAGTTTTACCTCTCAGGGCAATATAAAGAATGTCTCACACTTCTTCTGATTTGCCATTAAATGTCAAAAAAATTGGATATTTTTCTTCCCATATGGCTTACTGATTTTTTAGGGTCAAAACACAAAATTAAAATGTGTTTAGCATATTTACATTAACTAAGATTTGTAAGCTTCCTCTATACTTTGTGTAATTTGTTGCTGTCTTTCTTTAGATTATAGTTACACTATTTTAAAGAAATTTAAAATGTTCCTTCCACTTACAAAATATTTTATTATAAAAACTTTCAAAACAATAAGCCCAAATATTTTAGTAACCCAGAATTAATAATTATCAAAATTCTGCCACATGTTCATCACTCCAAATTTTCCCTTTTTCCCCATTACTGAAGTATTTTAAAGCAAATAATAGCTTTTGTGTTTTTTTATCCCTACATACAAATCTCTAAAGTTATAGATGTATCTGTATATAACCATAATATGTTCTTTCCATTTTGAAAAGGTGAAGATGATTCTAGAAAATGATTGATTTTTAGGTGCTAAAACTGTACCACGCTTGGAGAGGAAGATCAGATGAAATAATTCTAAATATTGTATTATGTCTTCAGTAATTTTATTCTTTTTTACATTGTTTTTCATTTCTAAGTGATTCAGCAGCTTAGAAATCTTTTCCCCCTGACATGTATTATGGAGTAGCAAATGATTCACTCTTTTTTTTCCATTGAAATCTCAAGAAAAAAAGGAATTTTAAAGCTGTATATCTTTTATGAATAGTTTGCTTTTATTCTGAATGACTAACATGAGAGAAAAAATGTTTTAAATAGCTTGTGGCTCACCACAGGAAGTGTAGAGCATGAAGTTAATTGCGTAAAATATTACACACATTTTTAAAAAAGGAACAAACAAAAATGGACTATTAAATGTCAATATTTTACATTCCAGATCCTATATTTTTCTCCTGGAAGCTTAGTTGTGTACATTTTAAAATTTTTACAAATTTATTTTAATCTTTTTTTTTTTTTTTTTGGTTACATGTGATTTCCTTTAATTGTAAAAATAATCAGATGAATATGCTACAGAAAAGTTTTTATTTTTAGGTACCCAGGATTGAACCATGGACCTGGTACATGCAAAGCAAGTGCTCAACCACTGAGCTATACCCAACCACTACAGAAAAGTTTTAAAGAGCAAAAGATAAAAATCACCTACAAATATCAACACCCAGGAATAACTAGATAATCAGTACCATTCTTTTCCAGATGGATATATATATATATATATATATATATATAGAGAGAGAGAGAGAGAGAGAGAGAGAGCACGCACGAGAGAGGTCATAGATAGATAGATAGATAGATAGATAGAGACAGATATCTTCCTCCAATAATTTGTGTGTTTCTTCAGTACTACTTAATAGTCCATGTCTTCTCCATTGATTCATGATGTTTTCCTGATCACTACTAAGTTCTCATATATACTAAAGCTCTGTTTTACATCTGTCAGTTCTGTTCCATTGTCTAATAATAATTGCAACAACGACCTGCTCTTCTGTTATTTTTTGCTTTTTGATATACTTAAATGTCTAATTGGGCAAATCTTTCTTCCACAATTTTTTTCTTTCAAAATTTTCTTATCTTTTCTGGCAAACTTGCTTTTCTACATGAACTTCCAGAAAAATCATGTGCAATTCTACTAATGATAATAAAACCATTGACATTTTGGGATTATATTAGATTGCAAGTTAATTTCAGATGAATGAATATCTTTACAGATATATTTATGACATTTAGTTTTCCATCCAGAAACATGGCATATCTATATATTCAAATCATATCATATACTTTAATAATTTTAAGGTGGTTTTCTGTGAGTATAGGTGAGTATGTATGTGTTTAATAGATACTGCACACATTTGTTAGGGCAATCTCTAGGTTTTCTTTTTATATTTATTATTTTGGATGCTATTTATGTAAACTTTTAATTATACTTCGAAACTTATTGTTTTTATATAGCAAACTGATTTTTAACATAAAGCTTATATCCTAACACTTTACTAAAAACTCTCTTACTCTCAAACTTTTGTAATCACTCTCTTAGGTTTTTCAGATTCATAAATATATCACTTGCAAATGAAGCTTTCAAATAGTTACCTCTCCCCCTTCCCCCCAGGGAATGTTGTGATAGAAGTTTGCTTTTGAGAAGTTGTGAGTTTATAAAACAATCATGCATACCATATAGGATTCCCATACATTGCCTCACCACTAACACCTTATATTGTTGTGACATATTTGTTGAAATTGATGAAAGAACATTGATATAATATTACTGCTATCTATAGTCCCTAGCAAATGGTTACTTTTTTGTTTCTGTTTATCTTCTGCCCTATCCAGAATTTTCCAAAGAATGTTGAATAATGATAGTTGCTTGCCTGTTAAATACTGAATAATGTTCCCATTGACATGTGTATTAGTGAGCCAAAAGGGGTGCCGATGCAAAGTACCAGAAATCTGTTGGCTTTTATAAAGGGGATTTATTTGGGGTAAAAACTTACAGTTACAAGGCCCTAAAGAGTCCAACTCAAGGTTAGTTCCTCATCCAAGTCTGTTGCCACGTGTTAAAGCAAGTTGGTGGGTGACATCTGTGAGGGTCCAGCCTTCCTCTTCCCTCTTAAGGCTCTGTGGGCCCAGCTTCTTCCGATCTCAGCTGTAGGCTGGAGGGCTTGTTTCTTTCTGGGCCTTCTTAGCTGCTCAGGGCTCTGGACTTTTCAGCTGCAAACTATCAGGTGAATGGCTCATCTCTCCCCGTGGCCACAGGATCAAAGTCCTCTTCTGTGTCTATGGAGCTCTCTCTCTTCCTCTGTGTATCTACTTCTGTGTTCTTGATTGAGTGTCCATTTATATAGCCTACCAAGGGGGTGGGGACTCAACCTGGCATGCCCTAATGAAGTGGTTGAATCAAAGCCCTAATCATGATTTAATCAAGTAAAAGTAAAACCTTTGAATTTAAATCAATCTAAGCATATCATGCCCAGAGGAACAAACCAGTTTACAAACATAATCAATATGTCTTTTTGGAATTCATAAATAATATCAAACTGCCACTGCATGTATAAGGGATTCTGAGTTCCTTGACAGTGGAGACCATGCTTCTTTTTTCCTTTTCTTTTTTGAATCTTCAGCCCCTATCACAATACCTGGAACAAGAGAGGTACATGAATTCTGGGAAGATGGCATTACAGTAGGTAGGCAGGGCTCAACTCTTTCACAAAAACAATGGAGGAAGGGCAAAAACTATCCAAAAGAG
Source organism: Tolypeutes matacus (assembly GCA_026826555.1). Classification (NCBI taxonomy): domain Eukaryota; kingdom Metazoa; phylum Chordata; class Mammalia; order Cingulata; family Chlamyphoridae; genus Tolypeutes; species Tolypeutes matacus. The sequence continues at coordinate 4,850,814 of JAKSZT010053872.1, forward strand.
CTGCTTTGGAGATCTGCAGAGCAGGAAAGAGCTGTGCATCATCCAGGAGGGAGAGGGATGGAGAGACAAAGAGGCCAAATGAAAACCATCAGTTACTCACCCTTGAAGCTGGGAAATGCACATATCCCCCAACCTCAAGCTGAATAGCCTTGGTAAAACCCTTGTTTACAGCAGCCAACTGAGTGGAGAAAGAAAGTCTACCTCCCTGGGAGGAAGAGGGGTCTGGTGGAGGGGCAGAAGTGGTTTCATTTCAGTGATTTTGGCCAGCTGAGCCCCCTTTGAATCTTTTTTTTTTTCCTAAAGATTTTTTATTTATTTATGTATTTATCCCCCCCCCTTGCTGCTTATGCTCTCTGTGTCCATTTGCTGTGCGTTTTTCTGTGTCTGCTTGTCTCCCTTTGTTGGGTCGTCTTGCTGCCTCAGCTCACCGCGCCACGCGGGCTAGCTTGCCTTCACCAGGAGGCCCCGGGAATCGAACCCGGGGCCTCCCATATGGTAAACGGGAGCCCTATCAATTGAGCCACATCTGCTTCCCCCTGCTTTGAAGCTTAAAAAAGACCCCAGCCAGCACTAAAGTGGCCCCAGGGAGAGGGAAGAGGGGATCTGAGCAGGCAGACTGTCATACTCAGCCGCACTGGGAGAGAGAGGAACTAGGAGAGAAGGCAGAGGAAAGAATCAGCTATGTGAAAGACAGTACATCTGAAATCAAACCAATAGTAGAACAGATAGATAAAAAGACAGAAAAAATTCAGCAGGAACTCAGGGAATTGAATGACAGCACAAAACACAGAAACTTATGCATTATAGGCATTCCAGAGGGAGAAAAGAAGGGAAAGAGGGCAGAAGGAGTGTTGGAGGAAATAATGGCTAAAAATTTCCCAACTCTTTTGAAGGACATGGATGTACATGTCCAGGCATGGCAGCACACTCCAAATAGTATAAATCTTACTAGGCCTACCCCAAGACATATGCTTATCAAATTGTCCAATGCTCAAGACAAAGAGAGAATACTGAAAGCAGTAAGAGAAAAGAACCATTGTATACAAGGGAAGCTCAATCAGATTAAGTGCTGATTTCTCATCTGAAACCATGGAGGCAAGAAGGCAGTGGTATGACATAGTTAAGGTGCTAAAAAAAAAACCTTCCAGCCAAGAATTCTCTATCCAGCAAAATTGGCATTCAAAAATGCAGGAGAGGAGCAGATGTGGCTCAAGTAGTTGAATGCTGACCTCCCACATGGGAGGTCTTAGGTTCAGTTCCTGGTGCCTCCTAAAGAAGACAAACAATGAGCAGACAATGAGCAAACATCAAGCAAAAACAATGAGCAGACAATGAGCAAAAACAACCTGCAGACAACAAGCACAAACAATGAGCAAAAACAATGAGCAAGCAAGCCAGACACAAAAGGACAAATACTGTATGAATATGTTACTATGAACCAAATATATTGTGTAACATATTGTTTGATTTAAAAAAAAAATTTATATATCCATTACATTTAAATGAGAAATGTATATATTTATCTGTGTTTACTTTTTAGTTTTTAATTGTTTATATTTTCAATTATTAAATGCACAAAATAAAATTAAAAAAAAAAAAAAAGAAACACACACACACAAAACAAAAAGACAAAAAACAAAAAACAATGAGCAAACAGACAAGGGAGCCATCTCGGCGGGTGGGTGGGTGGAGTTTGGGGAATAAATACAGACTTTAAAAAAATGAAAGAGAGTCCAAAATATACACAGATAAACAGAAATTAAGAGAGTTTGTCAACAAGAAACCTGCCCTTTAAGAAATGCTAAAGAGAGTTCTGCAGGTTGAAAGGAAAAAACAGGAGAGGGTTGAAAGAGAGTGTTGAAAAGAAGATTGTCAGTAAGAATAATTAGAAATATAAAAAGATAAAAACAAAATATGACATGTATAAATATAAAGAAAAAAATGGCTAATGTAAGTACTGCCTTGACAGTAATAACACTGAATGTTAATGGATAAAACTTTCCAATCAAAAGACACAGATTGGCAGAATGGATGAAGAAATATGACCCATCTATATGCTATCTACAAGAAACTCACCTTAGATCCAGGGACAGAAGGTAGTTACAAGTTGAATGATTGAAAAACAATTTTACATGCAAACAATAACCAAAAAAGGGTGGGAATAGCTGTGCTAATATTGAACAAATTAGATTTTAAATGCAAAACTATTGTAAGAGACAAAACTATATATTAATAAAAGGGGTAATCTATCAAGAAGAAGGAACAATCATAAACATTTAGGCACTTAACCAGGGTGCCCCCAAATACATGAGGCAAACATTGGAAGAACAAAGTGGAGAAATAGATGCCTCTATGGTTATAGTGGGGGACTTTAATACTTCATTATCACCATTGGACAGAACATCTCAACAGAGGGTCAGTAAAGAAACAGAGACCTTGTATAATACATTAGAGGATCTAGACCTAATAGACATATACAGAACATTACACCCAAATACAGTGGGATATACATTCTTCTCGAATGCAAGTGGATTATTCTCCAGGATAGACCACATGCTAGTCACAGAAAAACTGTATGCCAACAAGAGGGATAACTTAGATGAAATGGACAAATTTCTGGAAACACACAAGCACCCTACATTGACAAAAGATGAAATTGATGAACTCAACAGATCAATCACAAGTAACAAGATTGAATTAGTCATTAAAAACTTCCTAACTAAGAAGAGCCCAGGACCAGATGGCTTCACAGGTGAATTCTACCAATCATTCCAGAAAGAACTAACACCAATCCTGCTTAAACTCTTCCAAAAAATAGAATTGGAGGGAACATTGCCTAACTCATTCTGTGAGGCCAACAGAATCCTAATACCAAAGCCACATAAAGATGCCACAAGAAAAGAAAACTACAGCCAATCTCTCTAATGACCCTGGATGCTAAAATCCTCAACAAAATACTTGCTAATCATATTCAACAACACTTTAAATGAATTATACACCATGATCAAGTGATTTTCATCCCTGGTATGCAAGAATGATTCAGCATAAGAAAATCAATAAATGTAATACACCACATTAACAGACAGAAAGAAAAAAATCACACGATCATCACTGATAACAAAGAAAGAGAATTTGACAAGATACAGCACCCTTTCTTGATAAAAACACTTTGAAAAATAGGAATAAAAGGAAACTTCCTCAACATGAAAAAGGGTATTGGGGCATGGATGTGGCTCAAATGGTTGGGCATCCCTCTCCCATATGGAGGGACCTGGGTTTGATACCCGGGACTTCCCAGTAAAAAAAAAAAAAAGAAAACGGGTATATATGAAAAACCCACAGCTAACATCATAATCAATGATGAAATGCTAGAGGCTTTCCCTCTAAAATCTGGAACAAAGCAGGGATGCCCAGTGTCATTGCTCTCATTCAACATTGTGTTAGAAGTACTTGCTTGAGCACTCAGGCAAGAAAAAGATATAAAAATCATCTAAATTGTAAAGGAAGTATTAAAAATTTTGCTATTTGCAGATGACATTATCCTATACATAGAAAGCCCTGAAAAATCTATAACAAAGCTTCTAGAGCTGATAAACAAGTTCGTAAAGTGGCAAGATATAAGAGCAACAAGCAAAAATCAGTAGCATTTCTGTACATCAATAATGAGCAATCTGAGAAGGAAATCAAGAAAAAAATTATCATTTACAATAACAACAGAAAGAATCAAATATCTAGGAATAAATTTAACTAAAGATGTAAAGGACTTGTACACTATACAACACTGTTAAAGGAAATCAAAGAAGACCTAAATAAATGGAAGAATATTACATGTTCATGGATTGGAAGAATAATCATCAAATGTCTGTCCTACCCAAATTGATTTATACATTTAACGCAATCTCAATAAAAATTACAACAGCACTTTTTACTGAATTGGAAAGCTAATTATGAAATTTATTTGGAAGATCAATGGGCCCGAATAGCCAAAAACATATTGAAAAGGAAAAATGAAACTGGAGCAATCACGCTACCTGACTTTAAAGCATACTACAAGCTAGTATGCATGGTATTGGCACAAGGATAGACATACTGAACAATGAAACCGAATTTAGAGTTCTGATATAGATCCTTGCCTATACAATCAACTGATATCTGACATGGCCACCCAAGCCCAATCAACTGGGAGAGAATGGCCTCTTCAATAAGTGGTGCTGGGAGAACTGGATATCCATATCCAAAAGAATGAGATAAGCTTACCATCTTATGCCCTATACAAAAATTAAGTCAAGATGGATCAAAGATCTAAATATAAGAGCCAAGACCATGAAGCTCCTAGAAGATAATGTAGAGAAGCATCTATGAGATCTTGTAGTAGAAAATGGTTTCATAAATTTTACACCCAAAGCATGATCAACAAAAGGAAAAATAGATAAGTGGGACCTCCTCTTCAAAGGAGTTTTCAAGAAAGTGAAAAGGCAGCCTACTTAATGGGAGAAAATATTTGGTAAGCCTTTATTTGATAAGACCCTAATATCCATCATATATAAAGAAATCCTACATCTTGAAAATAAAGACAGACAACCCACTTAAAAAAATGAGCAAGAGATTTGAATAGACACTTTTTCAAAGAGGAAATACAAATAAGTCACTGAAGGACAAATATTATGTGACCTCACTGATATGACCTAAGCAAATTGAGCAGACTCACAGAATTAGAGTCTGGAAGATAGGTTAGCAGGAGACAGAAAGAGAGTAAAGGTGCTCAATATGGGCAAAACTTATGATAAGGTAGAAGGGTGTGGTTTGGCGGTGGATGGGGCTGGTAGTGGTGCAGGGATGTGAGTGGGGTCTACAGTGCTGGAATGTGGGTGTGAGCAGGGTGGGGGAGGTTGAGTTGGACTATCCATGGAAATAGGGGGAGGGCTGGAGGAAGGAACAAGTGAACTCTGGGTATTTGTAGGTCTGTGGTTAAAACTATAATGGTGGGACTGTTCTTTTGGCAAATATGGCAGGGGAGGGTTATTGGTACAGGGTGTTGGGGTGGGGGGATATATGGGAAAGAGGGCACCTGGGGATGTGTCTATGGAATATGTGTGTGTTCATCTTGTTATAGTGTGTTATCTCAGTGGGTGGAGACCCACACAATAAACAAGAAAATATTAAACTTCCATCCTTGGAAGTCCTGCTAGGTTCTCAAATTGAGGTGGAAGAGTCCCTCAATAACATAGCCAATGTCTAACAAAAGAAGACGGACCAATATGTCTAGCCCTCAATATTAATGCATGTAACTATGAACCTTATTCTTCAAAAATTGCAACCTAGTGGTTATGGGTTCTGAGGGGAGGGGAAGGGAAAAATAGATGGAGCATGGAGCATGGAATTGTTCTGCGTGATCTTGCAATGATGGATACAGGCTACTGTGCATTTTGTTGGAACTTATGAAAGTATACCTTACAGAATGTGAACCATAATGTAAACCATCGATTGAGCATGATTAGTAGCAATGCTTCAATATTTCTTCATCAATTCTAACAAATGTACCATACTCATGTAAGATTTTATTAATAGGGGTAAATGTGAGAGGAGGAGGGGTGGGGTATATGGGATCCCCTATAGTTTTCTATGTGACTTTTCTGTGACCTAAAGCTTTGAAAATAAAGTGAAAAAAATAAGACACTGGGGGAGCATATAGAAGAAATTCTCTCAACTGTACATAAAATATAACAGAGCTTATGGGAATGAAAGGCACAATGCAAAAAATTTAAAAATGTTTTTAATATGTATATATTTTTATTTTATTATTTATTATTTATTTATTTTATTTATTTTTCTTTGTCTTGGGGGAGGTTTTGAATTGCAGAAGAGTCACAGCTGTGGCAGGGGAGGATCACTGGTGCAGAGTTTGGTGGTGGGGTAATGTGTGGGGAGGGGTATACCTGGGGCATGCCTCTATGGAATATGAATGTGTTCAAGTGCTCATGGGGAGTTGTCTCATTGGGTGGAGACCTACACAATAACCAAAAGAATATTGAATTCCCATCCTGAGGAGTCCTGCTACATTCTCTAACAGAGTGGCAAGAAAGCCTACAGTAATTGGGCAGTGCCCAGTGAAGGAGGACAGACCAATACACCAGACCCTTGATACTGATGCTTGTACTTATGAACCTTGTTCTCGTGGAATTGAAACTTAGCCTAGTAATATATATTGCCCAAGAGTTATCTCCTGAAAACCACTTGATACTCCATTGTGGCCTCTCTCTAAGCCAAATTTAGCATATAAACTCACTATCTTCCCCCCAGCATTGGATATGACTCCCAGGTATAAGCCTCCCTGGCACCAAGAGATTATTACCAAGTGACAACTCTTGATGCATTTGGAAAAAGACCTTGACCAAAAGGGGGAAATATTAAATACAAAAGATTTTTTTTTTTTTTTTTTTTTTGGCTAAGAGATTTCAAAGTGAGTTGGTGTGGCATTCCATAGGTTACACTTATGCATGTCTTAGGAGGATCTCACTAACTACTGCAGTAAATAGTGCCTCATCGCAGGGGGTCTCCTGAGGGCTCTAGAGCCATATGGCAGGGCAGAAAACCCCAGGAATTTGGCACCGTGTCAGTGGGCCTTACCTTGGAATATATGATAACCTATTCCTCCAATGTATTGGAGTTGGACTCATTTATAATTTTCCTACACATGGTTCTTCTGTCCCTTTAATTTGGACCTGTAATTAGTACTATACCCCTTAAATATGTGTCCCAGAGACTTAAATCTTCTAGCTGTTCATACACTGCTGAGCCCTGAATCTCAGCAGAGTTGCAGCCAACACCTACCCTCCAATTCATCGGACTCACCCAGGATAACTAACGGAAGGATGATGAAGAACAACGCCCATCCCCCAAAGCAGAGAGTGTCTAAAACTGCAAGGAAGACAGTTCCACCCATATGTCCCATGGAATCTAAGCCTCCTTGCAACTGGAAGCAGAGTTGGCATCACCATCCCAAACTCCTCAAGATTGGGAATGAACAAACATAAAGGGGGAATGCAAATATGAACTAAAGTAGATATTATTCTTGTAATGGAAGAAATTGTAACATTGATATAAAGGCAGTGGTCGCCATAGGTTCTGACAGGAGGGGGAAGAAAGAATAGGTGTAACATGGGGGATTTTAGGGATATTTGTATTGTTCTGCATGACACTGCAATGATGGATACAGGCCGTTATATATTTTGTCAAAACCTATAAAATTGCGCAGTGCAAACCATAAACCATAATGTAAACTGTAGATCATGGTTAGTAGCAATGCTTTAATATGTGTTCATCAATGGTAACAAAAGTACCACACTAATGAAAGATGTTAATGGGGAAAGTGTGGGTGGGGAGGGCGATGAGATATATGGGAATCCGCTATATTTTTGATGTAACATTTATGTAATCTAAAGCTTCTTTAGTAATAATAATAACACTAATAAAAGAAAAAAAAAGAGTGGTACATAATAAATGTTTGTATCATCAATATGTTTGTTTATGTAAATAGGAATGTCTCAAGGATTTTCCCATTTTTTTATGATTCAAGTTAAGGAATATTTTTCTCTTCCTAAATTTATGAGTTTGTTTTCTAATAATGTTTACTAAAATGCTTCTTAATTACAAGAGTAGGAATTTCTAGCCCTGATGAATTATATGTTTTGAGATCATTATTCCCATTGACCTATAGTTTTCAATAATTTTTTAGGATAAACCTTACTGTAGGAAGTTATGCGATAAAAAAAAAACCTATCAGGCGTCTATTCACACAAATAAGCATTGTTTATTTGTATTCACTCTTCAATTATGTAATTTAGTCTGTACTAATGGAGACAAAGAATTGTATTCCTTTGCCAAGGGACATAGGTATATAAACCTTAGTTTTTCTTGGAACTATGTCATGTTTAATAATTTACAGCAATCATTTTATGCATATTTCAGACATTGTACTAGATATTTATCCATTTTACTAAATTTTGGGGTTCTTAAGTATTTTTTTAATGTCACCATTTTGTCTCACTTTTGTAAAACTGTCTTCAAAGGCCTCATTCTCTCCTAGGTAACTGATAGTTCCCAAATCTATTTTAGACAACTGTGGTAGAGATAAACAAGTGACTAATATATGATTATGATCTTTTTTTACATCCATAACCTCAGATAGGAAATTTGTTAGGTTTTGTTTAGTCTGAAGCACTGTTTCAGTCCAGTTTTATAGAGAATACTCTAGTTATTTTGATTTTGAAAAATCAGATGCAAATAATTTTCTAATATTATCATTTCCTTACAGCATTCATCTTTAATAAATCTAACTTAACAATTTCTTTTCTTACTTTTCTACAAACCTCTGGCTTCCAATTGTTTTGCACAGAGATTCTAAAGCCTACAACTTTGTCAGCATGAAAGATTCTTTTCCTACAGACCCACCTTTTTCACATTCTTACTTTAAATGGATCTCACATTAAGAGAGTCACAGTGATGTGGTGAGTAACTGTGGATTAAAGCTCTGCTCTTCCTGTATCCTACAGTTCTGCATCCTTAAACACCCAGTCCTGTTTCCTGTGCTGGCAGATGGCCACAATGGGTGATTGCTCCTACCTCACTGACATTTATTGAAATCAAAGAGTCATGAAGCTGCTCAGCAACCCCAGCAAAACTGGGGACTTAGTAGCTTTGGAGGAGCATGGGTTGAAACCTATAAACTATCTTTGACCACGTGGACTGCTCACACAGGTTGCCTGGTCCCTTCACAGAACCCAGTACCCAGTACCCAGTACCTCTACACAGTACTCTAACCCACTGTGTAGAGTCAATTATGTCACAAGGATCCCTGAACACCACCCACTGTATGTTATTTACACAAACCCAGTAGCCCTCCATCTCAAACAATATTCAAGTCGAAGAAGGTCAAATACAAAAAAGTATTAGATAAATGATTGAGCTAAAGGAACATATATATATATATATATATCACCTTTTAAATGAATTTTATATTCTCTTGCTGGCTGTGAGATTATTGTGTGGATAAACTGTTTTTTTCTTCTTCAATTTGTTTTGCCCTACTCAAGAGAATAAGCAAGTTTAAGATATCCTTTTGTATCCCTTGACTGCTCCTAAATGTTTGTAAGTTTCTTTAAGTTTTAAACTATAACTGTGGTGCACTCTGTGAATATAAACTCAGCTGAAAAGAATGGTTTGCTCATAAAACTGCTTTGAGCAGTTACGGCATTCACTGGAGTCTCTCTAGTTCTTGTAACAAAATGGAAAGTTTTAGCTATTTTTGCAAGGCAAGACTCCTTGCATTTGTGTTTTCTTTTTTTTTTTTTTTAAGATATTTTATTTATTTATTCATTTATCCCCCCCTTGCTGCTTGTGCTCGCTGGGTCAGCCAACCACGCCGTGCGGGCGGGCTTGCCTTCACCAGGAGGCCCTGGGAACCGAACCCGGGGCCTCCCATATGGTAAACGGGAGCCCTACTGATTGAGCCACAGCCGCTTCCCTGTTTTCTTCTTTATTATTATTTTTATTATTTTTTTCACGCCTTGCATTTGAACTAGTGGATATAAGAAGTTAATTTTTAAGCCGTCTTTAATTTTCAAGTGCTAATGACATAGTTGAAGGAAGATTTTATTGAAATGAACATGTCAGATTTTTACTTTAGGAGGCCTTAACTTATCCTCCGCTTAAGCCAACCCCCTGCCGCAGTGCAGAACCCCAGTACCTGGGCCTGTGGTGGGCTCTAAGAATTTGCCTAGTCTAGTAAATTAGTCAATCTGATAAATGAATGCCAGAACTGAAATATTAAAAGCTGATGGTCTTGAGAGCTGATGTGGCTCAGTGGTTGAGTGCTGGCTTCCCACATACGAGGCTCCAGGTTCACTCCTCAGCCCTGGTATATCAAGAAAACAAAAACAAAAACAAAAACAAAAACAAAAAAAAACCTGATGGTCTAAACCTGAATTGAAAGTAGAAAGTAGAAGTAAATGTCCCCTTCCCGTATTTCACACAGAAGTGGACCTGAGCTTCTGCAATCATGGGGATGTTTGATATTGCAACAAAAGAAACAAAACTGAGCTAAATAATTCTGTGCAAGGAGAGACGAGGTTGACGTAATAGCCAAACTGGGAACTGCTCTTTTCTAGTGAAAAAAAAAAAAAAAATTGTACCTCCCCAAACTTTTATTGCTTACAGTATTGCACGGCTCTGAAAGGAACAGAAATACAAACAAGCAAATCCTGTTCCTGCAGAATCAATAACTGTTGCCAGCATGTGTGCAAAATGCAGTGGAAGAAAGAAACCCTCTTTAGAAACCTGATGAAATTTTGTGCTAGATAAGAAAAGTTTGAGCAATCACTTAGCTCAATTCCCTTGGCATTGCTTTCCAGGCCATGGGAGCCCTTGCCCTTGGTAACCTTTCTGGATTCTCTTCTTACCACTCTGGACCTTGAACTCCACATTGAACACCTACTTTCTCCAGGACTGCATGTACTTTCTCCTTTCCCTGGAAGAGCATTCTCTTGACTGACTTCCCAAGTCTGAGTTAGGTGGTCTCTTATATCTCCCCTTATATCTTATCTTGGTATTCTTATCTAGTAAATGCCTATTTACTAGTTTAGACCCTTTCTAGGCTGTAATCTCTGGCATTTCTGTTCTATTCACTATTTTATGCTGAGTGCCCAGTACTTGGAAGTCCTTCAATATATTTATTGAATGAGTGAGTTCATTGCAGAAGCACTAAGGAATTTTTACATTAAAATTTTTTTTAAAAGTCTCGATAGCAGGAGCAAAAAATCTCAGATGGTACAGCTGGTTGTGCAAACCCTGTCACTATCTTTATTTTCTTTACATCAGCTGAATTCTAATTCCAAACTCCTGTTCCACTGGGATGGCAAAAAAATTCTATCTCAGTCATTCAGGGGCTGGATCCTTTCCTTTGGTCACACAGAATCAGGGAGGTTTATATGATATTAAGGAAATGGGTGATAGGCCTCCAAAATCTCCCTGGACTGCTCCTGGTCCAAGCCTGTAGAAGTCCTGCCAGTCTCTGTTCCTGGGCATCACAAGGATTCGCAGGAATCCTAGCTGCTGCTGGGACGTCTGCTGCCTAGAGCCCTGCTTCCTTGTTACATCTGGAAGGAATTTGTTCTGAAGACTGGCTATCTCCACCTCGCTGCATCCCACCCCCAATTCTGACCTCATTTTCTTTAGTCTCAGGAAAACCTTACCTTCTCCACTCCATTGCCCCTCTTTCCCCCAAATACAACTTCTCACTTTCATTGGCATTTAGTTAATCTCTAAAAACAGCACAGGTTTTAGAACAATAAAAGGCAGGAAGGAATCTTCTCTTTGAGCCCCATAAGCCTTGGGCAAGAAAACACAAAGGGGAAAGAATAACCAGTTAGAAACAGAAAGTGGAAAGAGAAATACTGATAAATAAAATCTAGTAGGCCCAACATGGATGCACCCATTTATCAGCAAAACCAAAAACTAAGCTAGTTTCTATTTTCTGTAAATGCTTGGCTTGCCCAGAAAACAAATTTAAGTACAGCCTATCAGTTATCACCAGCTAACTTCCTCATTCCTAAGCAACCACCTGCTCTCCACTTTGTAAGTCTCCACCCTAAGTAAAATGGAAACTTAATGTCAGCCAATGAGAACATCCTCACATATAATATCCGCATTCCCTAGATTAGCTTCCCACTTTCTGAAGGGGATGCTGCCTGATTCAGGAATCATTCCATAAAACTGTGAGATCCTAACTTGCATGAAAAGTTTTTCTTTTATATGTTTTGGTGATGAGGATGGGATCCAAAGGTGATTGCTGATGGCTCTGAAGACAATGAGAAAGACAGGTGAAGGCACCATAGAACCCTTTGAGTTCTCTGTCTTTTCTGCTGTCTCCAAGAGTCATGGGTGAGTGCCTTTTTTTTTAAATGTACTTTTTAATTTTTTTAAAAGAAACTTAGGTTACATAAATGTTACACAAAAAATATATGGGATTCCCACATGCCCCTCTCCCTAGCCCTCCCACATTTTCCCACATCAGCAACATCCTTTATTAGTGTGGTACATTTGTCACAATTGATGAACACATCTTGGAGCATTGCCACTAAGCGATGATTATAGTTGTAGTTTACGCACTCTCCCGCACATTTTTATAAATTATTATGTGATATACAATGGCCTGTATCTGTCACTGCAATGTCATTCAGGATAATTCCCAAGTCCCAAAAATGCCCCCAAATTACACCTATTTTTCCCTCTCCCTCCCCTCAGAACCTCCAGTGGCCACTGCCTCCACATCCATGATAAAAGTTCTTTCTTTGCTAGGATCACAACAAGTCTACAGTAGAACAAATGTCTACTCTAGTTCATTATCCATTCTCCAATACTGAGGATTCTGGGATGGTGATGCCCACTCCACCTCTAATTGAGAGGGGGCTTAGATCTCATGGGGCAGATGGATGGGATTTTCTTGCTTGCAGTTGCTAACTCTCTCTGTTTCTTGAGATGGTCGTTGTCAGTCATCTCCTTGTTAGTTGTCCTGAGTGAGTCCAATGAACTGGAAAGTAGGTGTTGCAAGTCTGTTGAGATTCAGGGCCCAGTTGGTACATGGACAGCCCAGTGATTTAAGTCTCTTGGACATACACCTATCAACTCTAGTACTAACTATAGGTTCAAATAGAAGGAGCAGAAGAGCCATGTGTAGGGAAACCACAGCTCAGTCCAACTCTATCACAGGTGAGTGCCTTTTGGATTTGAGCTCTACTCTGTATTCGAGTCCTCCAGTCTAACTAGCTTTTAGCCTAAAGATTAGTGAGTCAGTCTTGAGAAGGTACAAATTCTTAGCCTGGGTCCCTAGCCTTTTGGTGCAATCTGCAGTTTAATGTTTGCTACTGCTTGTTTCTTTGTCCTGTGCCCAAGGTAAGAAGTGAAATGGTAAAGATGGGCTTTTCCAACTCTAAAAACTGATCCTCCATCCTCTGGCACCCCAGCATATTATATGTTCAAAAATCATGGGGCCGGAAGCTGTGCCTAGCTAAGCAATAGCAAAATCTCACCAAAGACAAATTAAAGTTAGAATGGTCATTGTGTGGAACACTTAGACAAATTTACTCATTTTCAGAGGTATCTGGCATGTAGATTGCCCTCTGGCCTGATGCATAAAGCAAGGGGATCCTAGAAAGCAGGTGAGGAAAAACTAACATTATGATGTCATTAATATTATTCTTGGGACATTCCTTGCAAACGCAGGTGCCCCTGCCTTAGGCAGCAGTGGCTCTTGTCATGTGTTGGCAGCAGCCATCTTACTTTTGCCATGGTGGAAACAGGTAATCTGCCACTCATTTTATATTTAGGGAATATCTTTGTATATTAAGGAACTTGGCTAAACTCTGTATTTACAGGAGTAAGAAAGAGCATGCATCATGGAGCTTAACGTCCAATTAATGAAGAGAAGGAAAAAAAGCTCCTATCTAGTAGCCAAAAGAATATTTTGGGGGGCACATGTGATATACATTCTGGGGGCTCCAGTAGTTTAGAAGAACATGGAAGTTCTGATGTTGGCCTAGAGCAGGGGGTGACAGCTCAAGAGAACTGCTGTGTGCTTGTTGTGAGCCTATGTGAATCCCCAGTCTGATCTGGCCAACAAAACATGGGCTACATTTTATTATGTGTAAATTAACTTAAACTGATTTCAATTTATTTCCCATTTTTTAGAAAAGTCCATTCTGCTCTCTCCAAGTCATGAGTCTAATAAGCCTCTTACCTGAGGTTAAGATCTGTGCCTGGACCCGCCACGGAGAGCTATCTCCTGGACAGGCCCATACCTTCCTGTGTGAGAATCATTTCCAGGTTACACAGTTATGGATTTGAATCTCAGCTTCACTACCTATTTGGAAATATATAACTTCTCTAACACTATTTCCTCTTCTGAAAAGCAGGAGTAACAGGTGCCTTTAAGGGTTGCTGAGATGAAACAAACTATATTGGTAAAATATCTTGCAAGGAGTGGGATTCATAGAGGCTCAGTAAATTTTGTCTTTCTTTAACTCCAGCTGCTCCCTCCTCCCTTTTGTTTTTCATGTAGCCATCTAAACTGTGGCAAGAAATCCTCACCATCCTACAAAATCATGGCTGAAGAATGTAAGCAAATTCCTAATGCTGAGGGAAATGGCTTTAAGCTTTCATCCAGGGTACTTTCCATGAGCCAGAAGTACCAAGAAATAGTTTCCATGAGCCAGAAGTACCAAGAAATATTACGTAAGCCAGAGAAGCACAATCACTCTCTCATGGATAGTGATAGTGGGAGGTGGGCATCCAACTGCTTGAACTACATCCGCTCCCTGCTCGTTTCTGTTTTTGTTCAGTCTCTGCTCATTGTTTGCTCACTGTCTTGCTTATTGGTTTTTCCTTTGCTCGTTGTCCGCTCTTTGTTTTTTGCTCGTTGTCTGCTCATTGATTTTCTCATTGTTTGCTCGTTGTTTTTGCTCAATGTCTGCTCATTGTTTTCCTGTCTTCTTTTTTTTTTGTTTGTTTCTTTTTTATTTTTTTTTAATTTTTTTAAATTTTTTTTATTTTTACAAACCCTTGTGTCGAGGGCTGACTTTCAATAGATCGCAGCGAGGGAGCTGCTCTGCTACGTACGAAACCCCGACCCAGAAGCAGGTCGTCTACGAGTGGTTTAGCACCAGGTTCCCCACGAACGTGCGGTGCGTGACTCCTGTCTTCTTTAGGAGGCACTGGGAACCGAACCTGGGGCCACCCATGTGGGAGGCGGGTGCCCAACTGCCTGAACCACATCTGCTCTCCCTTTTGCCCATTTTTAAATTGGGTTGCTTGTTCTTTTATTGTTGAGTTGTATGATCTCTTTATATAGAAAGAAATCAAACTCTTATCGGATATGTGGTTTCCAAATAGTTTTTCCCATTGAGTAGGCTGCCTTTTCACCTTCTTGACAAAGTCCTTTGAAGCACAAAAGTGTTTAAGTTTGAGGAGGTCCCATTTGTCCTTTTTTTCTTTCATTGCTCGTGCTTTCAGTGTAAGGGTTAAGGAACCACCACCTACCACCAGGTCTTGAAGATGTTTCCTTACATTTTCTTCTAGGAGTTTTATGGTTGTTGATTTTATATTTAGGTCTTTTATCCATTTTGGATATGGATATCCAGTTCTCCCAACACCATTTGTTGAATAGACTGTTCTGACACAGCTGGGTGGGTGACAGCCTTGTCAAAAATCACTTGACCATAGATGTGAGGGTCTGTTTCTGAACCATCAGTTTGGTTCCATTGGTCTATATGTCTATCTTTATGCCAGTACCATGCTGTTTTATCACTGTAGTTAGGTAATATGATTTAAAGTCCAGAAATGAGAGTTCTCCAACTTTGTTCTTCCTTTTTAAGATGTTTCTGGCTATTTGGGGCACCTCACTCTTCCAAATAGTGATTTGGTTTTCCGTTTCTTTTTTTAAAAGGCTGTTGGAATTTTTATTGGGATTGCATTGAATCTGAATATCCTTTTGGGTAGAATTGACATCTTAATTATATTTCATCTTCCCATCCATGAACATAGAATGTTTTTCCATTTTTTAAAACACTATGAAGATAATGTTTTCACAGTTCACTAAGTGAGTTCTGTGTTCTAACATTGATTGTAATTCAATATAAGTAAATAGCACTGAATAAAGCATATATTTTACTTGCTTTTCAAAACTAATCAAGATAGGGTTTTCATAGTTCACTAAGTGAGTTTTGTGTTTTAACATTGATTGTAAGTCAATATAAACATAGTCTTCTTTGATTTCTTTTAGCAGTGCATTGTAGTTTTCTGAATACAAGTGCTTTACATGCCTGTTTAAATTTATTCCTAAATATTTTATTCTTTTTGTCACTATTGTATATGGAATTCTTTTCCTGCCTTCCTCCTTAGATTGCTCATTCTTTGTCTATAGAAACACTACTGATTTTTGCATATTAATCTTGTGCCTTGCTACTCTGCTTAATTTGTTTATTAGGTTTAGTAGCTTTGTTGTCGATTTTTCAGGATTTTCTAGGTATAGGATCATATCATCTGTGAATAGCGAAAATTTTACTTCTTCCTTTCCAATTTGGATGCCTTTTATTTCTTTTTCTTGCCTGCTTCCTCTTGCTAGAAACTCAGCACTATAATGAACAATAGTCTTAGAAGGAAAGCTTTCAGTCTTTCGCCATTGAGTACAATGTTAGCTATGGGTTTTTCACATATGCCCTTTATCATGTTGAGAAAGTTTCCTTAGATTCCAATCATTTGGAGTGTTTTTTTTTTTAACTTATGGAAGTATATCACTCATACACAAACATACATAAACAATAATGTATAGTAATAGTTGTGAACTTATAAAACAAACATACATAACATCATACAGGGCTCATATACCTCACCTTACCACCAATACCTTGCATTGTTGTGAAACATTTTTAATGATTAAAGAGCATCCTCAAAATATTACTACAAACCTAAGTATTTTCTCCCAACCCACCCTATTATTTTTATTTTTAAAAATATCGAAGATGGCGTTAGTGTAGGAGGGCGCACACTGCAAGCTCCCAGAGCAAGGCGGATTGTGGACAGGGTCCTGCCCGGGGGTCTGTGCTGTGCACGCGTGGAGTGAGAAGCTTGGGACATCTATCTGGGCAGATCGGCGGCGTGGACCGAACGGTGGAGATTTGTGAGTTTTGAGGCAGCCGGTGGAGGTTGGCACAGGCGGCTGAGCCCCGCGGTTAGGGAAAAAAAAAAAAAATTAAATAAAACGGCCATTTGGAGCCGCGGGCAGGGCGAAAAAGTTTTATTTTCTGGGGATCTGGCTGCCTGGCGCCCCTTGGACCTTGTGTGAACAGAACAAACGAGCTAATCAGCAGCCGGTGAACAGGAGGGGGATTTTGGTCAGGAAACACAGCTGATTTCCCTAGCCACCCAGGGATAAGACCCGGGCTGCTGCGGAGCCAGGAAGAAGGGACACTTCCCAAAAAAGGGAGGGATCTGTTGGAAGACAGGGAAGGGTATTTTATATTTTTAGACATCGATCTGGCTGCCTGCACCGCCCCATAGCTTTGGGGAGCAGATAAGCCGACCTGAAGCAGCATTAGGCTGAGAGCAGACACGAATCTGCACTCAAACTGATTTACTGAGCAGCCTGGTGACACTGGAGCTTGGCGCCAGAAGGGGCGGAATCTGCCTTCTTTAGCACTCCTCACTGACTAACATCAGAGCTTCAGCTAACCTGGGGAGTCCGGAAAGTGGGACATGCTTGATTAATTTCCACGGGCCCAGCTAGGGTCCCTTCCATAAGGGGGTTGGTCTAGAGGAGGAATTATTTTGGGTCCTGCATTTGGCTAAAAAAATAAAAATTAAAAAAAAAAAAAAAAAGTGAGGTCACCTCAACAAATGAAAAATAAATTCTTTTTATTTTAGTTTAATAGATAAAAGCTGCTTCAGGACCTGCATATAGAACCCTGTGGGGAAATTCATTGATAAACACAAGTAGGCAAGAAGCATCCATGTGGATCCTAGGGGAATCATTGACCCCCCTTAGCTCTGTTTGACTGCTTGCCTGTGTGGATTTTGGTTTCTCTCTGTTACTTTCTGGTCTAGTGTTATTATTTCCTTTTTCCTCCCCCCTTCCTTTTTCCTTCTATTTTTTTTTTTTTTAAATAGGTGCTGCCAGCTTGTTGCTTCTTTGCTGGGCTTCTTATTCAGTAATTTCCCACTCGCTGTATATATTGATTCTGTATTACAAACTATCACTTATCCTTCCTGCATCTTTCTGCCTTCTGTTTTCTGTTGTGGCTCTTAGAGACAACATTTTTTCATAGGCCCACAACTTAAGGGTGTCAATTTCTATCCCATCTATTTTGTTTTATTCTTCTTCTTCTTCTTTTTTTTTTTTTATTAGTATTAACTTTTTCCTTTCAGACCTTTCTTTACTATTTCTCTCCCTCCTCATAATTCTAGCCTTCTAAATCACTATATATATATATATTCCTCCATTTGTTTTCCCAGTCCATTGTAGGAACTCCATATTTTTTCCTAGTACTCTACACTGCCTACACAAGTTAAATATTCATCTCATTAAGTCTCATTTTGCCCCTCTTCTAACTTTTATCAATATTTCTATTATCCTTCTGCCTTCCTTACATCTTTTGATTCCTCTGGCCCTAACCTTTTGCCTTCAAGGGAACATAGAAAGAAGCAAGGAAATAAAATAATAAGAAACACTGCCAAAGAGAAAACTTAACGCACACGCAGAACCAACAGCTAAATAAAATTCTAGAGCATAGAGAAAAGCTAATCAACTGAACAAACCCATCAAGATAATATGACCAGAGGGCAACAGAAAAATACAAATGACTCTGAGAAACTGGAAAACAGGGACCAGTCCAATGCACAAAATAAAAACCAGGAAGCAATGCAGTACATCAAACAACTAATCAAAGCTATCCAAACAAATATCATGGACCAACTTAAAGAACTGAAGGAAGAGATTAAGGATATAAAGAAGACACTGGGAGAACATACTGAAGAAATAGCTAACACACCTAAAAAGGTAATGGATATGATGGCGAACAAAGACACAAGTCAAGAAATGAAAAAGACGCTGGACTCACATGGCAGCAGATTTGAACAGGCAGAGGAAAGAATTAGTGATATGGAAGACAATACAGTTGAAATCAAAGAGATTGTAGAAAAGATAGACAAAAAGATA
>JAKSZT010053872.1:4874576-4952986 GCA_026826555.1 Tolypeutes matacus
ATGGGATCTCCTCAAAATTAAAAACTTCTGCACCTCTAAGGATGTTAGATAACTCTAAGGATGTTATTAAGAAAATAAAAAGGCAGCCTACCTCTTTCCTTCTTTTGCTATGGATATCCAATTTTCTCAGCAGTGTTTGTTGAATGGACTGTTCTGCCTGAGCTGTGTTGGTTTGACAGGCTAGTCAAAAATCACTTGACCATGGGGCAGATGTGGCTCAAATGGTTGGGTGTCCGCCTCCCATATGGAGGGAACTGGGTTCGATCCCCGGACCTCCTGATAAAATAAAATAAAAATAAAAAAAATCACTTGACCATAGATGTGAGGGTCTGTTTTTAACCATCTATTCGGTTCCATTTGGTCTATGTGTCTTTATACCAGTACATGCTGTTTTTATCACTGTGGCTAGGTAATACGACTTAAAGTCTGGAAATGTGAGTCTTCCAACTTCGCTTTTCCTTTTAAGATGTTTCTGGCTACTCAGGACCCCTTATCTTTCCAAATAAATTTGATGATCATGTTTTCCATTTATTTAAAAAATGCTGGGAGAATTTTTATTGGGATTGCATTGAATCTATATATCAATTTGAGTAGAATTGACATCTTAATGATATTTAGTCTTTCAATCCATGAACGTGGAATATTTTTCGTATTATTTAGGTCTTTTTTTAAATTTCTTTTAACAATGAGTTGTAGTTTTCTGAATACAAATACTTTAAACCGTTGGTTAAGTTTATGCCTGAATATTTGGGTTTTATCTCTCATATTTTATTTTTACCACTCTTTCGACACTTTTAGTTACTTTTATTGATATAATCTTCATTTCTAGATTCTCTTCCAGGCCTCTCTCTCCTGTCTTTACTTTTCAGGCTGTAGCACACCCTCTAATATTTCCTGCAAAGCAGGTCTCTTGGTTACAAACTCTCTTGGTTTCTGTTTATCTGGTGAGAAATCAGCACTTAATCTTATTGGGTATCTCTTATCCATTATGCATTGCTTTTCTCTTGCTGCTCTCAGAAGTCACACTTTGTCTTTGGCATTTACCATTCTGATTAGTATGTGTCACATGGGAGTACATTGTGCTTCTTGGACACAGCTATCTATGTCCTTCAATAGGGTTGCAAAATTTTCTACCATTATTTCTTCAAATATTCCTTCTACTCCTTTTCCCTTCTCTTCTCCTTCTGGGACACCCATGACACGTATGCTTTCACGTCTCTTGCTGTCCTTTAGTTCCCTGAGACCTTGTTCAAGTTTTTCCAATCTTTTCTTCATCTGTTCTTTTGTATGTTCACTTTCTTCAAGCTCACCAATCCTTTCTTCTGCCTCCTCAAATCTGTTATTATATGATTCCAGTGTATTTTTAATTACATTTATTGCACCTTTCATTCCCAAAAGATCTGTGTATACTTTGAAATTCTTCTTTGTGCTCATCCAATGTCTTTTTAATATCCTTAATTTCTTTAGCCATTTCATTGAATTTATTAAGGAGATTTGTTTGAACATCTATGATTAGTTGTCTCAACTCCTTTATGTCATCTGGAGGCTTATCTTATTCCTTTAACCGGGCCATATCTTCCTGTTTCTTGGTGTGGGTTGTAATTTTTTGTTGGTTTCTTGGCATCTGGCTTACCAGAGTATTTATTCTGTGTACAGTTTTTCTCTTTAGTTTGGGGCTTCCTGCCCTTTCTTCCTTGCTGGTTGTGTAGTAGGAGCCAAGGATGTAGTTGGTGCTATAAGTTGTGGTGGCTCAAGCTGCCCTAATTGCCCCAAGGACCAGTGAAGCTTCTCCCAACTTTCTCCTTTGCCTGGGGTAGGGACAGAGCCACAGCTGTGTGGAATAATCCAACTCATGCAGGCCTAGACTGTAGTTGCCCAGAGAGACTGATTAAGCTTCACACCCCTTTTTCTCCTGCCTGGGGCAGGGATGGAGCTGCAATCTATGCAGTACAGGACCAAGATGAGCACAATTGCCCCAGTAGACTTCTGATTATTCAGTCTGTGCCAGCTAAATGTACCTGCAGTGACCTGGATAGGCTGGCGCAGGGCCCGTCAGCTTCATCCCTGCTAGAGGTAGGGCTGAAGCCTAGGCCAGAGCTGCAAGCCAATCTGGGTGAAAGAAATCGGTCTCTACTGTCACTGTGATTTTTCAGTCAGCCCAGCTTCCCCTCATGATGGGGGTGGAGTCAAAATGGCAGCTACCTTCTGACTTGGACAGTCTCAAACTTTAGCTGTTCTTAGGGTTATACTTTAGCCAGTCGTATTTACTAATCAGTAGCTGAAATCGGTGGCCAACTGTCTCTTCCTCCCCTGTTTTTGTGAAATGGAGCTTCCAATTCCTGCCACAGAAGAGCTCTTGTGGTGACTTGAGCTGCCAAAGTAGGATGAACACTAGCCTCCACCTCGTGGCCGGTAAATTCCCAGAGAGGCTGGCACAGCTACCCCCAGCTTTCTCCTTGCCCAAGGTGGGCCTGGGGCTTAGGCTAGAGCGGCAATCTGATCTAGATGGAAAAAAAGCCGGTCCCCACCAGCACTATGATTTTCAGTCAGCCCCGCCTCCCCTCATGTCAGGCACGGAGTTAAGATGGCGGCCACTGGCGACTTTCTGACTTGGACAGGTTCAAACCTTAGCTGTTCTTAGGAATATACTTTAGCCCGCCAAATTTACTAATGAGTAGCTGAAGTTGGTGCCCAACTGTCTCTTCCTCCCCAGTTTTGGGGAAGTGGAGCTTTCAATTCCAGCCGCGGAACAGCTCCCATGGCGGCTTGTGCCTCCAGTGGAGGATGGGCATGGAGTGCTCTACTTACAAATCTTCTCTGCAAATGGTCAGTCTCCTCCTTCTGTTCTTCCAAGGATGTTGCAGGATGCATTTCTGGTCTCCTGGAGCCCCCAGACAAATGCTCTAGATAGTTCTGGGTCATCACCAACTGGCCTGTAGCAGGAGCTGATTTCTCAGAGCGCTTTACTCTGCCGCCATCTTGCTGGTTTTCCTGGAGTGTTTTTATGAAGACAGATTGCTGGATTTTGTCAAATGCCTTTTTTGTATCAATCAAGACAATTGTGGTTTTTCTTCTTTGACTTATTAAGATGGTATATTATGCTGATTGATTTTCTTGTGTTGAACTACCTCTGAATGCCTGGGATAAAACCCACTTGATCATGATGAATAATCTTTTAATGTGTTGTTGGATTTGATTAGCAAGTATTTTGTTGAGGATTTTTGCATCTGTATTCATTAGGGAAATGGGTCTGTAAATTTTTTTTAAGAGGTACTGGGGATTGAACCCAGGACCTCATACATGGGAAGCAGGTGCTCAACCACTGAGCTACATCCACTCCCCAATGAGAATTGGTTTTCTCATTTGTTTGTTTTCTTGCTTTGTTGTTTTGTTTTTAGGATGTACCAGGGATGGAACCCAAGACCTCGTACATGGTAAGCAGACTCTAAACCACTTGAGCTTCATCTGCTCCCTTGTAATTTTCTTTTTTCATAATATCTTTATCTGGCTTTGGTATTAGGGTGCTATTGGCTTCATAGAATGAGTTTGGTAGCATTCCTTCCTGTTCAATTTTTTTGAAGAGTTTGAGTAAAATTGGTATTCAATCTTATTTGAGTGCTTGGTAGAATTCACCTGTGAAACCATCTGGTCCTGGACTTTTCTTTTGGGGAGTTCTTTGATGACTGTTTAAATCTCTTTGCTTGTGATTGGTTTGTTGAGGTCTTCTGTTTCATTTAGGGTCAGTGTAGGTTGTTTGTATTTTCCTAGGAATTTTTCTATTTCATCTACATTGTCTAGTTTGTTTTCATACAGTTGTTCACAGTATCCTCTCCTCTTATGATCTCTTTTATTTCTGCGGAGTCGGTAGTAATGCCACCATTTTCATTATGATTTTTATTTATTTGCATATCCTCTCTTTTTTTCTTTGTCAGTCTGGCTAAGGGTTTGTGAATTTTGTTGATCTTCTTGAAGAACCAACTTTTGGTTTTGTTGATTCTCTCTAATTTTTAAAAATTTCATTTTTTTTCTGCTCTTTTCTTTATCATTTCATTCCTTCTGCTTGTTTTGGGCATACTTTGCTGTTCTTTTCCTAGTTCCCCACGCTGTGTAGTTAGGTCATTGATTTTATCTCTTTTTTTTTTTTTTCTGTTTTAAAATTTTTTCAAAGATACTTAGATTACATAAATGTTACACAAAAAATATAGGGATTCCCATAACTTTCTTCTTTTTTAATGTAAGCATTGAGAGCTATAAATTTCCCTCTCAGCACTGCTTTTGCTGCATTCCATAGGTTCTGATATGTTGTGTTCTCATTTTCAATCATTTCAATATATTTATTGATTTCTCTTGCAATTTTTTCTTTGACCCACTGATTGTGTTTAATCTCCATATATTTGTAAATTTCCCTTTTTCTGCCTATTGTTGACTTCCAGATTTATTCCATTATGATCAAAGAAAGTGCTTTGTATAGTATCGATTTTTAAAAAATGTATTGAGATCTGCTTTGTGACTCAACATATGGTCTATCCTGGAGAAATACCCATGAGCACTTGAGAAGAATATATATCCTGCTGTTTTGGCATGCAAAGTTTTGTATATGTTTATTAGATTTAGTTTGCTTATCATATTATTCAAGCTCTGTTTCTCTATTGATCCTCTGCCAAGATGATCTATCATCCTATGAAAGAGTGGTGTATTGAAGTCTTCAAGTATTATTGTAGACATCTATTTTTCTGTTCAGTTTTGCAAGTGTTTCCCTCATGTAACTTGGGGCATCCTGGTTAGGTGCATATATATTTATGATTGTTATTTTTCTCCTGGTGAATTGACCCTTTTATTAGTATATAATGGCCTTCCTTGTCTCTAATAACAGCTTTGCTTTTAGTCTATTTCATCTAAGTATAGCTACTCCAGCTTTGTTTTTTGGTTACTGCTTTTGTGAAATATCTTTTTCTAGCCTTTCACTTTCAATCTATTTGTATCCTTGGGTCTAAGGTGAGTCTCTTGTAGACAGCATATAGATGGTTTATATTTTCTTATCCATTCCACCATTCTGTGTCCTTTTGATTGAGGAGTTTAATCCATTAAATGATAATTATGATATTATGGTAAAGTTAGTTCTTATTTCAACTATTTTGATCTTTGGGTTTTGTCTGTCATATCTTGTTTTCACCACTCTTTTTACACGTTTAGTTACTTTTACATATATAATCTTCATTTCTAGACTCTCTTCCAAGCTTCTCTCTCCTGTCTTTTCTTTTCAGGCTGTAGCATGCCGTTTAGTATTTCCTGCAAAGCTGGTCTTTTTGTTACAAACACTTTCAGTTGCTGCTTACCTGTGAATATTTTAAACTCTCCCTCATTTTTGAAAGACAATCTTTCCAGATATAAGGTTCTTGGCTGGCAGTTTTTCTCTTGCAGTATAATATATATACTGCTGCCTTCTTGCCTCCATGGTTTCTGACAAGAAATGAGCACTTAATCTTATTGGGCTTCCCTTGCAGGTGATGAATCTCTTTTCTCTTTGTTGTTCTCAGGATTCTCTCTTTATCTTTGGCGTTTGACATTCTAGTATGTGTCTCAGAGTAGATCTATTTGGATTTATTTGGATGGAAGTATGTTGTGTTTCTTGGATATGGATATCTACGTCCTTCAATAGTGTTGGGAAATTTTCTACCATTATTTCCTCAAATATTCCTTCTGCCCCTTTTCCCTTCTTTTCTCCTTCTGGGACACCCATGATATGTATGTTTGCATGTCTCTCACTATCATTTATTTCCCTGAGACCTGTTCAACTTCTCCCATTTTTTCTTTATTTGTTCTTTTATATGTTCACTTTCAGAGACCCTGTCTTCAAGCTCACTGATCATTTTTTATGCCCCTTCAAATGTGCTGTTGTATGCCCCTAGTTTATTTTTAATTTCATTTATTGTGACTTTCATTCTAATAATATCTGCTATTTTTCTATGTATGCTTTCAAATTCTTCTTTGTGCTTACCTAGTGTCTTAATATCCTCAATCTCTTTAGCCATCTCATTGAATTCATTAAGGAGATTTGTTTGAACATCTGTGATTAGTTGTCCCACTTCTTTGTCATCTGGAGACTTAGCTTGTTCCTTTGACTGGACCATATCTTCCTGTTTCTTGATGTGGATTGTAGTTTTTTTGTTGGTGTCTCAGCATCTGATTTAATAGGTATATTTACATATTTAGCCAATCTTAATTTTTTCAGCTCTTTTTCATCTGTTTCTTGCCCTTTCTCCTTTGCTGGTTGTGGAATAGGAGCTGAGTATACCTTGCAAGTTAAAGTGCTCCACATGATGATGTTAAAAGCTATTTGTCCCTTTACTAGATTTGAGGGGGAAGGGAAGGGAGCTGTGGAGATTTAAGCTGCCCACATTGTCCCAGGAACCAATGACACTCCCCCTACTTTTCTCCCCTGCCAGGGGTAGGGAAGGAGCCATAGCCATGTGCAGTATTCTAAGCTGTGCCAAGAACCTTTGTGGTTGCCTGGAGAGACTGATGAAGCTCCATGCCCCTTCCTCCCCTGCTTGGGGCAGGGATGGACCTGCAGGTGTGGGCAGAAAACTAAGCCATGGGAGTCAAAAGTGACCTGAACTGAAAGATAGGTTAACAAAGGAGAGTAAGAGAAGAGCAGGCTTTGAGCCATCACCCATATGGACATAATCTATGGTAAAGGGATAGAGTGTGGTTGCATGTTGGGGGATGGGGCAGATGAGTGGTGGTGTTCCTGGGTTTGGAGGTGCAGCACTTGGGGGTGGGTGGATTAGGAAGGGCAGGTTCAAATCCCCAGGGCATATAACTGTGAATCTTGACATTCCATGGGTAGGGAGAGGGTGGTATCATGGGCCCTGGGGGGCTGGGGGGAAGGGAACAGTCAAGATCTAATGGGGTGTTTGGTGGTCATGGGGAAGGTTTTTCATTACCTTACAGTAATGGACAAAGGACATGGTAAATATCATCAAAATTATTAAACTGTATCATCTAAATTGTAAACTATACTGTAAATCATTGATAATGTTTAGTTGCTGTATTTTGCTATCTGTATAACAGTTATAACAATGCTAACATTAAAAAAAAAGGGGGGTTCAATATGGGGTGGGGAAGTTGGGGTGGTTTGGTATCTGGGAGTCTCCGGCATTCCGTATGTGACTTTGCTGTGACCTAAAACTTCTTTGAAAATCAAATGAAAAATTGGGTGACAATGGGGATTGAGAGGGGGAAGGTGTCACGGCACACCAGACATCTGATAACACAGTGATAAAAGGAAGGAAAGAAAAAAAGGAGAGAAAGAAAAAAAGAATGAAAAAAATATATATATATATTTAAAGGCATTTCCTTTGCCTTTTTACCCATTTTCTGAATGTCCCAATCCGCTAATTATATTTTATATCATTTTGTTTTTTGTTTGATTATTTGTTTTTTTTTCCTTTTCTTTTCTTTTCTTTTTTTTCCCCTGAGTTTCCTTATGTTTGTCTCTTGCATGTAAGCTTATCATACTTGTTTCTTTTTCCTAGTAAGTGTATTTGATTATTTTATGGACTAAATGTTCATGGAGGATTTGGATCACAGAAGAGTTATAATGGGTACTGCAGGGGATTATTGGTGGGGGGTGTCTGGGAGGGGGGTTTCATGGGAATTAGTTCATCTGAATATACATGAAAGATATACAAAATTGATCAAAAGATCAAAAGATGGGGCATGGTCACGATGGGTGGACAATCACACAATAAATGAGGGAATCTGAATTCCTAGCCTGGAGAGCTCTGCCACAGTCTCCAAGGGAGCAGCAATAGTCCTCTGAGTGTAGGGACAGTGTCTGTCAAAAGACCCACTGATGTGTTCTTTTTATTGATGACTACCCTTTTGAGTCTTTGCTCTTGTAACTGAGACTTAGCCTGCAGTTGTGGGGTGCCTAAGGGTTGCCACATGGGAGCCTCCTTTTTGCTCAAATGTGGCCTCTCTCTAAGCCAAACTCAGCATATGATCACATTACCTTCCCCCGAAGGTGGGACATGACTCCCGGGGATGAGCCTCCCTGGCAACGAGGGATTAATACCAAGTGCCCCCTGGCAGCACAACTGGAAAAAGACCTTGAATTAAAGGGGGAAAAGGTAAAGACAAATGAGTACAAGTGGCTAAGAGACTTCAAAGAGAGTCGGGAGGTCATCCCAGAGGTGACTCTTACGCACACCTCAGTAGGAGCTCATAGAACATCTAAGTGCCTATCACCCCACATAGAGGGTTCCTGAGAGCTCTGGAGACACCCAGGTCCTATATAAGTGGGGTTAGACCCAGAGACTGATGCCTTATCAGTGGGATCTATTTTGGAATCTGTGCTCCTGAGAGTGACAGAATTGGACTCAAATAAGTCCTCCCTGCACATGGTTCATCAGTCCCTTCTATTCAAACCTATATGTGATGCTGAAGTTTTAAGGTATACTTCCAGAGACTGGAGCCTCTGGCCTACCTATGTGCCAGGTGTGCATGAAATCTCGGTGGAGCTGCAACTCCTACCCTACAGCTCAATGGACTCATCCAAGTCACCTGGCGAGGAGACAACGATGGGCAATGGCCAGCCCGGGAATGGAGAGGGCCTGCATCTGCAGGCAGGATCATCCCACCCACCATATCCATGGAATTTAAGCCCTCTCTCACTTGGAGGTGGAGTGGACATCATCATCCCAGTCCCCTCAGGATTGGGGGAAGAACTATGGACTAGAGTGGACTTGATGGTATTCTGTTGTTCACATATGGTGATTCTAGCAATGGAAGAAATTTTAACAATGAGGTGGAGCCAGTGGCCACTAGACACTTTTGGGGCAGGGAGGGGATGAGCAGTTGAAATACAGGGGCTTCTTTGGGATTTGGAGGTTGTCCTGAGTACCTTTGTGGCAATGGATGTAGGCCATTTTAAAATAACACATACCACTAAGAACTGTGTGGGAGAGAGTGTTGTCTACGGGGTGAACTGTGGTCTATGGTTAGTGGCAAGGCCCCAGGATGTGTAAGTCCATTGAGGGTGGTGGGCCACACTTGTGGGAGATGTTTGTGTTGGATGTGGTGGGAGGTGTGGGAGGTGGGCAACATGGGAATCCCAGTGGGTTCCGTGTAATATTTTGGGTACCTAAGCACCTCTTAAAATAAATTTATATATATACATAAATAACATTTTTGTAAGCAAATGCACATATATGCATATACATTTATATGTCATTTTGCAAATGTTGGTATGTATTGTGAAAATTTTGATTTTTACCCACAATTAAAAAAAAAAAAAAAAATGTGACCTGAATTGCCCAGGAAGACTGATGAAGCACCAGCCCTCCTCCTCCCCTGCCAGGTGCGGGAATGAAGCCTACCATGTGCCTAAAGTGACTGCAATTGCCTAGAGAGGTTGAGCGCTCACTATCCCTCCTCCTACCCTGTCAGGGTGGGAATGGAGCCACAGATGTGTCCAATAATCTAGTCCATGCAGGCTGAAAGTGGCTGCAGTTGCCTGGAGAGGCTGAGGGAGCTCTGTCCCTTCTGCCCTGTCAGGAGTGGGGAGGAACCACAGGAGTGCCCATCACTCTAGTCCGTGTGGGACAAAAACACCTGCAGTTGCTCAGAGAGGCTGAGGATGAACCACCCTCCTCCTATTCTGTTGGGGGAAGAGATGTATCCATAGGTTTGCCCAACAATCTAGTCCATTAGGCTGAAAGCTCCTGCAGATGCCCAGAGAGGTTGGGGAAACCATGGCTCCCTTCTGTCTTCTGGGGAGTGGGTGGGACTGGAGCCACAGATGTGTTCAACAATCCATCCATGCAGGTCAAAGTGCCTGCAGTTGCCTGGAGGGCCTGGTGCTGGTCCTCCCAGTTTCCTCCCTGCCATAGGTGGGGCTGAAACCTAGGATAGGGCTGCAGACTGATCTGGGTGGATCAGTCCCACTTCCCTTCCTGCCAGGGGCAGAGTTAAAATGGCAGCTACCAGCCTCTTTTCCACTTTGACATGTTCAAACATTTAGCTGTTCTTAGAATTATACTTTAGTCAGCTGAATTTACTAATCAGTAGCTGAAATTGGTACCTGACAGTCTCTTCCTCCCCCATTTTTGGGAAATGGAACTTCCAACTCCAGCCATGGAATAGCTCCCGAGGCTGCTTGAGCTGCCAGTGGGGGATGGGCACCGGCCTCCATGGCAGGGAGTGTTCTACTCATGAATCTTCATTGCACATGGGCAGTCTTCTTCCGTTCTTTCAAGGATGTTGCAGGATGCTCTTCTGGTCTCCTGGGCCCCTCAAACAGGTGCTTTAGATAGCTCTGTTTTGATTTTTTTTTTTTTTTTAAAGATTTTATTTATTTATTCATTTATTCCCCCCTTGCTGCTTGTGCTTGCTGGGTCAGCTAACCACGCCGGGCGGGCAGGCTTGCCTTCACCAGGAGGCCCCCGGGGCCTCCCATATGGCAAACGGGAGCCCCACTGATTGAGCCACAGCCGCTTCCCTGTTTTGATTCTTAACTGCACTGTAGGACGAGCTGAATCTTGGAGCTCTGTACTCTGCCACCATCTTGCCCATCCTCACAAATCTTAGTCTTTTGAAGAATTTTCCCCCTTTAGAATGTTTTGCAGACAGTGTGTTTGTGTAGATGCGTTGCAGTAAACTAAAAATGATTTAACTTGCAGCCTGCAGAAATTCTATTACCTCTTTCATCTTCTCTCTTTCTTTTATTTTTGCCAGAGCTCTACTATGGGATATGGTGAAATAATTATTTGTGTATTGTAAAGATCATCTGTCACTTGCTTCTTTTAGTATTCTTTCCTTTTTAAAGCATTATAAGACCTTATTATAATATCGCTAAATGATATAACTGTACTTTGATGATAAATTCTCACTCTGGAACTTTATATGAATTTATTATGTTTTATTGTTTTTATCATCGGGATATCTTTCAGTTGCAAATCTTGTACTAACCTGTTGGATAAAAACTTTCTCTATGATTTGCTTCTGTTTATTCTTTGAAAATAGGAAAAATAGGAAAACAGAGGCAAAATACCTTGATGCATTATTCAACTTTAAGATATACTTCTTTCTTTTTAAGCAATGCAGTTTCCCTTTTTGAAGATTCTTGAGCAACATAGTATTTTCTATGATAAATATATCTCAGGATTCTTCAGTTAATCTCTGTCAAGGGGAACAGGTGTAGCTCAGTGGTTGAATGCTTCCTTCCAATGAATGTATGAGGTCCCTGTTTCAATGCCTGGTGCCTCCTAAAAATAAAATGAATAAAATAAAATAAAAATAAATAAAATTGCATCAATAAGATTAGAATGAGTCACAGCAGAGATTTATGAGCAAGGGACTGAGTTATTTTTCTATTCTTTTCTATTCTATTCCCACCTCTTCAACCTTCTCACCCTGGCAGTAAGCAGCAGTAAGCACCACAAGAGGAGATTTTGATCTCACTTGCTCATTATTGTCTTTCCAACAGGGAGTGGATGATCAATAAATATTTACTAAATGAATAAATGAAGTGCTAACTGGTATGCTTCTTAGAGAAGAGAATGATTGCCTCACTGTCAGTACATCAGGAATTGTATGCAATTTACTACCAAATTTTCCCTTTCTGATCCTTTTCTTTTGGAATTGATCTGCACTGTTTTCTCCAACTCATTGTGATAGTTCTGGGTCTACTTACTGCTGATGTGGCCCTTGTTTTAGGTGTGTCCTATAACAGGAAATGTAAAATTTAAAGTAATGTATAGAATCAAGACAGGAAGGAAGGAGCAGACTGGCTGGCTCTTCCCCAGGAGCCTTCGTCCTGAGTGCCTGGCAAGCCTAGCACAGGGCTGTGTGTCTCCTGGATTCACAGGTCTAGATACAATTAACCTGTTCACAATGATTTATTCAGGGACATTTACATTAACCAAAGCTGCCATCCCAGGTGGTATAAATATTTTAATGTAATGAATTACAGTAAGAAATTCATACCAGCCTCTCTAGTGTATTCTGTCCCTGTATTAATAGCAACCACCGAAATTGTAACTAACAATTGTTGAGAAAACTAAAGGGAAAACTTATCAATACTATTTGCTTGGTGGCCATCAAATCAGAAAAAGGAGTAGATCAGTCAAATATTTAGAAACAGGAGCCTGCCGAGGTAACCTGCTCCTCATTCTTCTTTATTTGGAAACGTTTTTTCTCCTAATGGCCAACTCCAACACCGCCCTGCCCCTGCTTATTCTCACAGATGACCTCACTCAGCTCCTGCCATTACATGGGCGCTCCTCTGATTTCCGTACCTTCCTCCACAGTTGCCCCTTCCTCCTTTCCTTACTGTGAAACCTGCCTGAGATTAATTCCAACCGCCTGCTATTTATACTCCAGAGCCCACCGTCTTGGTACCTCCTCTTAAATCTCATTCAATAGATTATCTCCTCTCAGGTTTCCCTTCTAAGTTTCCATATTGTAAAGCAATTCAAAATATCTGGCTTTCCAGTCCACCCAACCCCACCTCCAGCTGTCCTGCTTTCTTGGCCAAAGAGGAACTTTCAGGACTCAGGCCCTGACTTCCCATTCACTGTCTCCAGAGACAACTGCTGTCTGGCTTTAGCCCACACCACTCCAGGGTCACGGCCCTAATACTAAGAAACATGGTAGCTCACCTGCTCTGGGCTCCCGCCCTCCTTGGCTTCTCACTTACTGTTTCTGGGATTTTTCCTCCTAGTTCTTTGGCTCCCCTTTCTTCATGGCCTTTTTGGCCTTTCCTGCCCTCATTCTGCCCATCCCTTAAATGTTGGTGTTTGTTAGGTTCTGATCCAGGTGTTCTTTTCCTTCTCTATAGATCTCGTTTCTTCCTTTGGCTCGTTCATTATTTATTTATTTGTTTGTTTGTTTGTTTATTTATTTATTTATCCATCCCTGAACCCCCACCCCCCTTGTTGTCTGTTCTCTGTGTCCATTTGCTGTGTGTTCTTCTGTGTCTGCTTGTCTTCTCTTTAGGTGGCACCGGGAACCAGTCCTGGGACCTTCCGGAGTGGGAGAGAGGTGCTCAATCTCTCGCGCCACCTCAGTTCCCTGGTCTGCTGCGTCTCTTATTGTCTCTCATCTGTGTCTCTTTGTTCCATCATCTTTCTACATCAGCACTCCTGCGCTGGCCATCACTCTGCGTGGGCCAGCTCACCATGTGGGCCAGCTTGCCTTCACCAGGAGGCCCCAGAAATTGAAACCTGGACCTCCTATATGGTAGACGGGAGCCCAATCGCTTGAGCCACATCTGCTTCCCTAGTTCATTATTTTTAAGTTAAAGGCACACCTATCTGTAGCACACCTCTTTCCTTTCAGCTCCTGACCTGTAGGAATAACCACTTACCACTCAGATATGTCACAGACATGTCACATCGATGGCTCTAAAACCCCCCTCCTCCCCTGGGGATTGCTCCATCTCTGTTGGTCCTTGCCTTGGTGAATGGCACCACCAGCACTCAGTTGGTAAGTTTCCTGCTCTCTCCATCGCACACTCACATCAAGTCAGTAACCAATTTCAGTCCATATGTGACTACATTTTTCTTACACTCATCAACTGGTTTCTATCCCTACTGCCATGGCCCCATTTGGGCTACTATCATTTTTCTCTTGGATTTCTTCAACAGCCTCTAAACACACCTTGCTTTCCTCCATTCTTGTCATTTCCATCTCTTTTCCACCTAAAAGAAGAACCCCTGCCAAACTTATCCCTTGCACAAATCTTTGCACATCATAGTCTTAAGGAAGATTCTCCAGTAACCTTTCTGTTGTTTGTATGTGAAGGCCACAAGGGCTCACATTCCCAGATTTGTCTCCCTCCCCTTTTAGAATCATCTTGTAATTCTGCTGCTACATCTGCCCTCAGGACTGGAGAAGTTATTCAGCCAGCTCTGGCACTACTGCTGGCAGACAAACCTCAGCTATCATCATTTTTCAGAATTGCCTTAGCTGAAGAGAATCATCTCACACAAGGTCATGCAACCCACTTCTCAGATTTACCTGTATCTACTGACTTGTCCACACCAAGTTATCATCTCAACTTGGGATAACTCTGAGGGGTCATCTCAGCTTCATCACTCCCAGGGGAGCTGGCTGAAGCCTCTGTTGGAATGACATCATAACCCAAATTCTCTGTCTGCTCAATCCTATTTCCTTCCCTTCCCTTATAGACTTCCAAGTAAAGAGCATCCCTAATAAATCTCCTGCATGCTAATCTCTGTCTCAGAATCTGCTTCCTGAGGAACACAACTGCAACAATGTCCTGCTTTGCTCTCTTTGCTCCAGCCATACTGTATATTGTTGAGTTTTTAGAACGCCTGCCTTGCTTTCTCTCACCTCCAAGCCTCTGCCTGGAACACAGGACTCTGGTTAAAAGAAAATATTCTCTCATTTCACTTTTTCTATTCCAGCAGGTTTGGGTCCCCTTTTTATATATCCACAAAGGACCCTGTACTTTCTGCATCGCAACTCTTATCACTCAGAGCTATAAAATCCCTAGATTGTATAACATATCTCTAGTGCCTGGCACTTAACAGGTGTTCAATAAACAATTGTTTGATGAAAGTAACAAAAGATGTTAAAAGGATGTGTTAAATATGTATTTTTAATTTTACCTCAAAAGCAGTTTTAAAACATATATTACATGATTCCATTCATGTGAAATGTCCAGAGTAGGCAAATCTATAGAGACAGCAACACTGAGAGGTAGCTATTAGTTCCATTTTAAAATAGATTAATGGCAATGATAAGGGGGTTGAGAGGTAATAGAGAAAGAGCACAGGGTACCTTTCTGGAGTGATGAAAATATTCTAAAATTGACTGTGGTGATGGTTGTACAACTTTGTGAATATACTAAAACTCACTGAATTTTTACGTTAAATGAGTGAAGGGTGTGGTATGTGACTTAAAGCTCAATAAAGCTGATGTTTTTTTTTTTTTTTTTTTTTAAATAAACAATTGTTGAACTCATTTATTCATTATTCATTCATTTATCTTGGTAATAGGATAGCTTTGCTAGACAGTCTAAAATCCAGTGGGCAACACATGCTTTCCAACAGTGCAGTCTGCTTTTTCCTCCTTTTCTATCAAATTTTATCTTAATAACGACCTTCCTCAATGGGTATTGCTCCTTTGCCCTTCTTGTTCTCTTTCCATGCTTTCATGGCTGACTACTAATCCCCTTTAGATAGGTTAATACATTTAGTCAGTTGTATATAGTGTTGCCAGCCTGGGTGCAGTTGTCTCGCTTCAAAGTTTTTTAATACATAATCTTCACTTTTGTTGATTTTATGTTCGATTTTTTTCCAGTCTCTTGTTTGGGTTGGGAGCTCCATTAGATAGTGCTTATGTTCTGACTGCCAATAACAGCACACCCCATGTAGTGGACAGGCCAGTATCCACAGTTTTATCTTTTGGTTTAATGTTCTTTTTCTAGTGTACAGTAAAACAAATATATTTTCAGCTGTTGGCAGCACCTTACACTGTTTTTTAGTACAATTGTTGTTTGTACTTGAGAAGACTCTCTAACCTCAGAAAAAGAGGTGAGCTATAATGTAGCGATAATAAAACCCAAGAAGTAGACTCAGAAAGGCTCTCCTTACAGATACTTAAAATGTGAAATCACCTCCACCTCACTAATATCCAAGAAGTACCCAAAGAATAACTTCACTTGGGAAGCCCATGCCCACTCCCATTCACAGCTCAGTGCCCTGTAGTTGGGCCTCAGCGCTCGCCACGGTGCCCAATGGGTTCTCACTCAAATCCCCACTGCTGGGAAGCGGCTGTGGCTCAATCAGTAGGGCTCCCATTTACCATATGGGAGGCCCCAGGTTCGGTTCCCGGGGCCTCCTGGTGAAGGCAAGCCCGCCCGCACGGCGTGGTTAGCAGACCCAGCAAGCACAAGCAGCAAGGGGGGGATAAATGAATAAATAAATAAAATCTTAAAAAAAAAAAAAAAATCCCCACTGCTTCCCTACCCAAAGGGTACTTTCAGTCCTTCCTGTACTAACCTTACTGGTAAATACTTCCACCCTTTCTCCTCTCCTTTTTCTCCTCTCACCCCCTTGCTCTACCTCCTGAGCCTTCTCTTACTCTGTTCAATCCTTATATTTCATTCCTTACAGTTCTCTCTTCTTTTACATGCAAGGTGATTTCAGCAATACTCAGGACTTTCCTAGGTAGCCTTTGGAGATCCTTTCCCTTTCTCCTATAATGGCAATTACTGTGTTGTATTGCTTGATAATTATTTGAATCTTTTTCGCTTCAGGGTAGCATTTTTCTGGGTTCTCAGCTCATAGAATAGGGCCTGTACAAAGAAGGTACACAATAGTTGACTTAATGAACTTAGTGCCTGAATACCCTGGAAGATGCTTATTTTATTGTCCAAATTTGCCTTCTTATTAATCTCAAGCAACAATACTGAACTAATTAAATAATAAAAAATTTTAAAGATTTATTTATATTTATTTATTTATAACCCTCCACCTCGTTGTTTGCGCTCGCTGTCTGCTCTCTGTGTCTGTTCGTTGTGTGCTCGTCTTCTTTTTAGGAGGCACCAGGAACCGAACCCGGGACTTCCCATGTGGGAGGGAGGCACCCAATCGCTTGAGCCACTCCTTAAATAATAAAATTTTAATATAGTCTGGAAGGATGTATGCTTCTTCTAGAAGATTTAATTAAAATGTTCTTTTTATGGGATTCAAAAATACATCTGAATTTTCAGGAAACTCTAATAGTGTTGAAAGATCTGATTGTATATAACTCTTCATTTGGAAAATAGGCATGTATGAGCATTTATTTTATAGCTATCTTAGGCAAGGAGTAAGGAACTATATTTTAAAGATATTGTTTAATTATTAAACATAAAACAATGTTTCTCCTAAAAAGAAATTTAAAATTGCTTTTCTTTCTATAAATGAATGTGATAAAAATAATCATTTTTATTGTTCTAGTTCTTAATGTTATTTTACCAGAAGAGATGTTTTTCAGGAAATTAAGTAGCATGACTAATAATTTTATTTAATCCAATCCAAAAAATATTTCTCGATCATCCAAAATATGCCCAGCAACATAAAGGCACTAACTTAGTTTGGGTGAAATAGACATTGGGTGATCTGCTTCTCCATGATACTCTTAATATAGCTATGCACTTCTAAAATTTTAAAACTGGAATATAATACTAACATATAGTTTTGGGAGACTCCTTCCTGAGGAAACCAAGTGTGTGGGCTGCAGATATTCTGCCATTCTAATCTCAGAGTACTCTGATTTAACTTCTTTTCCCCAAAGATTTATTATTTATTTATTATTTATTCCCCCTCCCTTCCTTTTAGGAGGCACTGGGAACCAAACCCAGGACCTCCCATGGGATAGGTGGGACCTCAATTGCTTGAGCCACATCTGCTTGCCTCTGATTTAACTTTAATGAGAGATTATTTCAACTGATAGGAGGAAAGCTTCACACCACAAGTACAATTGTAATTTTTATCTCCAGTTTGGAAACCAGAAAAAAAAAATTTGCTTGTTGTGTATAATATCATGCACAGAAGATAAAGGGCCAGTGCAGTTTCAGAGATTTAGAGAACTTCTCTCTGGTTTAATGAAACTCACCTAAGAACAACAAAATAATGGGAGTTTGAGAATCTGATGTCACACAGTCCATGTCTGCTCTTTAGTGATGACTTGTAAAGACCATCTTAATCCTCTAGACGCCCATTTTCATCCATCCATCCATCCATCCAAGCAACAAATGTTCATTGAATGGCTACTCTGTGCTAGGGACTGTTTTGGAGGGTGGGTTTAGAATAAAACCCAAAGTGTCTATTTTCCTGGAGTTTACAGCCATCAATGAAGTACTTCTGAGAACCAGGCTACGTTACTTGGGTTGGAGTTTGTGGATTACATAGACCTTCGAATTAGAGCTCACTGGAATTCATTTTGAATTTTCCTGTTTTCCTTGTACTATATAAAATATTTCTGTCTTTTATTTCTTAATGTGATATGTTGTTAAAGTGCCCATATAAATTTCCTAGCATGTAAAAGATTGTATTTTCTATATTTCTTTATAAAGTTTGTTGTCATATTACAATATAATACATGTTTACTGTGGCAAAATATGAAAATATAGAAAAATATAAAGACTGTAAAAATCATGTATAGGGAAGCAGATGTGGCTCAGGCAGTTGGGCACCTGCCTACCACTTGGGAAGTCCTGGATTTGGTTCCCGGTACCTCCAAAAAAGATGAA
This sequence comes from Tolypeutes matacus, assembly GCA_026826555.1. NCBI lineage: Eukaryota > Metazoa > Chordata > Mammalia > Cingulata > Chlamyphoridae > Tolypeutes > Tolypeutes matacus. The sequence continues at coordinate 4,892,848 of JAKSZT010053872.1, forward strand.
CAGGACAGCAAGCTGACGTGATGGGCTAGCATGGGTAAGGTGAGCTGACACAACAAGCTGATGCAATGAGATGACACAACCAAGAGACACAATGAGGAAATACAATGAGAGACACAACAAGCAGGGAGCAGAGGTGGCTCAAGCGATTGGATGCCTCCCTCCCACATGGGAGGCCCGGGTTCAGTTTCCGGTGCCTCCTAAAAAAAGATGAGCATACCGTGAACACAGAGAGCAGGCAGCGAGCCCAAACAGGTGGTGTGGGGGGGTAATAAATAAATAAAACAAATTAAAAAAAAATTTATTTCTAATTCCACCACCCAATGAGAAACACTGTTATACATATGTATGTCTTATCTACTTTTTAAAAATCTTCATTGATTTTATTTACAGTAAATTAAATATGGTTCAATATTAGAAAAGCTAGTACTGACATTCTAATAATAGCATTGATTACATTAATAAATTAAGCAAATGTGATTACCTGAATATTCCCTTGAAGGGAAGATTAACAGCTGATTAGGGGTTGTTATGCCTTCTTAAGACTCTTGAGGATTTCATTTCTTGCGTTGAATACTCCTTGTAATATAAATTCAATAAATTTCTTATAGTATATTGGATCAAAGATAAATGAGTATCTAGACACATTACTATGGGCTTGTTCCTCATAACCAGGATTGATGAGATGTGGCTGCTCCCAAAACTGGAATATAGTTTCCCACCTTGAGTAGGTTATATAGCTAGAGAGGTGTACAATTGAAAATGCTTGTCTTATCTACTTTTAATAGTTTGATTAGGCATGCCCTTTTTTGGTTGTTTTTACAAAATGTGGATCAAAATTCGGGAATTTTATGATGCTTTTTTCTCATATATTGTGAAAAATTTGCTGTTTCCTCATATATGTAAATTCCCATACAAACTTCACATTTACTAGTTTGATGGATAAAAAGTTAAGTTATTGTTTTACTTTTTACTTTGAGCATCAGTGAATTTGAACACACATTTAATTATTTTTATTATGAAATACATTAGAAATACAGAGTATATATAGTAATATAACTAATGCCCGTGTATTCAACAAGTTTAAGAAAAAATAATTACAGATACAATTGTAACCTCCCATATTTTCCTCCTGGATCCATTATTATTTTCTTCTTTCCAGTGGTAACCGCTAGTCAGAATTTGGTAGATATTATTCTCATACATAATTTTATACTTTACTGTATAGCCATAAAGAATATGCAACTTTGCATGGTTTTTTTTTTTAGCATTGATGTATTGATATCATGGACTCTATATCCTACCATGTATCCTACTGCAACTTTTCTTTTCTTTTCTTTTTTTTAGGAGGTACCGGGATTGAATGCAGGACCTGGTACATAGGAAGCAGGCACTCAACCACTGAGCTACACCCACTCTCAACTGCAACTTATTAAAAGCCCAATATTATATTTTCTTAATGAGCCCTGTTGACACATGGAGCACTAGTTCAATAATTTTCATTCATTTAGGCAAGTCTATTGTATAAATGTATACAATAAGTGTTTGTAGATATTTAAGTAGTTTTAATTTCATTAAAAGCAAAACTGCTGTGCTGAACATTCTGGACAAGTCTCCTTATGCACAGGTGAGAGTTTCTCCGGGAATGTCCTTGGAGGGAAGGTGCTGGTCATAACACTGCACACTTCAGCCTTCCTTACTATTGCCATATTGCTCCAATGTGATGGTTCTGATTTATACTTCCACGAGTATTGTATAAGGATTCGAGTTGTTCCACATTGCATGACAATAATTAGCATCATCAAACTTTAAAATTTTGATTAAACTGAGAGGTGTGAAATGGTAAAACTCATTTTGGTTTTAATTTGTATTTCCTTGATTACTTGTAGGATTGAGCATCTTTTGATAGGTTTATTGGTCTTTCCTCTTCTGTAAATTTGTAAATTGACTTTTATACCCATGCTCATTTTAAAACTAGGCTATTTATCTTTTTGGTTGATTTGTGATAGTTCTTTTTTTAAATATTTTTATTGTTATTCTTTTATTGGTTTCATGCATTGTAAAAGTCATTTTGCAGCCTGTGGTTTTTTTTTTTTTAAGATTTATTTATTTACTTTGTTTTTTTATTTATTTATCCCTTTCTCCCTGAGATAATTCTCTCATCTGTCTCCTCATTGTTTGCTTGAGGAGGCACTGGGAACCGAACCTGGGACCTCCTACATGAGAAGCAAGTGTCCAACAGCCTGAGCCACATCTACTCCCTGTGGGCTGCAGTGTCCGCTGGCTTGTGGCATCTGCTCATTGCTGCAGGAGGCAGTGTCTGCTCCACTTCTTTGAGGAGGCACTGGGCCTGAACCCAGAACCTCCCATGTGGTAGGCGGGTGCCCAACTTGTTACGCCACTTCTGCTTCCCTGTGTTTTTTTTCCCACTTTTTTTTTTTCTAAAGATACTTTGATCTTTTAAAAGATTTTTTAAAAGATATTTCGATACTTCAATTACATACATGTTACAGAGATATATAGGAGTTTCCCATATGCCCCACTCCCCACACCACCCACATTTCCCCACATTAGCAACATCTTTCATCATTGTGGTACATTCATTCCAATTGATAAACACATTTTGGAGCATTGCCACTAAGCATGGATTACAGTTTACACTCTCCCATTTGACTCCCATATGGCTGGATATATAATGGCCTGTATCTGTCATTGTAATGTCATTCAGATGATTCTCAAGTCCTGAAAATGCCCCCTGGGTTTTTCCCTCTCCGTAACCCCAGCAAATCCATGGGTCATTGCCTCCACAGCAAAGGTATTTCTTCTATTGCTAGAATCACAAGCAGTCTTTAGTAGAATACTACTAGTAAGTTTATTTTAGTCCATAGTTTGTTTCCCAATCCTGAGGACTCTGGGATGGTGATGCCCACTCCACCATGAATTGAGGGGGGCTTCGATTCCATACATCCAGTAGATGGGACTCTCTTCCTTGCAGTTGTAGGCACTCTTGGTTCCTTGGTATGTTGTTTGTCCATCATTTCCTCCCTGTTAGTTGTCCTGGGTGAGTCCATTGAACTGGAGAGCAGGTGTTGCAACTCTGTTGAGATTCAAGGCTCAGCTGGCACACGGACAGCCCAAAGATATAAAGTCTCTTGCCTGTATACCTAACAACTCTAGTACTAATTATAGGTTCAAATAGAAGGACATAAGGGTCACACATAGGGAAACCACTGCTGAGTCTATCTCAGTCACACTGGGGAGCATAAATACCAGATTAGGGCCTAATGGAAAGGGGCCAAATTCCTGAGCTGTCTGCTCTAACGATAGTGTCTAGATTTCTTCTTATCCCTGAGGAGCTTCACTATTTGGGGTGGTATCTACTTTGGCTGTCAATGAGATCCTGTTGAGATGTGTATAAGCGCTATTTCTGGGATGGCCTCCCTATTCACTTTGAATTCTCTTAGCCATACAAACTCATTTATCTTTAGCTTTTTCCCCTTTTGGTCAAGGTGGGTTTTTTTTTTTGTTTGTTTTTTGTTTTTTCCCCCAGATGCATTGCTTGTTGGTACTTGGTAGCAATCCCTTGGTTCTGGGGAGGCTCATCCCTGGGAGTCCATGCTGGGGTGAAGTTATTGCTTTTATATGCTGAGTTTGGCTTAGAGAGAGGCCACATTTGAGCAACAAGGAGGGTCCCTGTAGGTAACTCGTAGGCACCCTACATCTCAAGTGTCCTTCAATGGACCATCCTCCTTCACAAGTCATTGTCCTTATACTTGGAGCATTCTTTTTGTTTCATTAGAGAATGTGGCAGAGCCCCCCAAATGGGAATTTGATATTTTTTGGTTATTGTGTGAATCTCCACCCACCATGACAATGCCCAATGAGCATTTGAACACATTTATATGCCTTATATGTATACCCAGGTGAACTTCCTCCCACGTATCCCCCATCACTGACACCCTGCACCAATGATCCTCCCCTGTCACAGTTGTAACCTTTCTGTGATCTAATATTTCTTCAAAAATGAAGCCAACAAAATAGCCACATACAAATCAGAAGAAAATGAAATAGTAATAGTTATTTTTTATTTTATTTTTTTTTTAGGTACTGGGGCTGGAGATTGAACCTGGGATCTCATATGTGGGAAGCTGGTGCTCAATCACTGAGCCACATTGTTCTTTAGAGTTGACTTTTTCATTTGTTTCTTGTTTGTTTTTAGGAAGCAACAGAAATTGAACCCAGGACCTCCCATGTGGGAAGCAGGTGCTCAACTGCTTGAACCACATCTGTTCCCCCGATGGAATTTTTTTATGTTTTAAATTTTAAAGTAGTTGAATTTAACAATCTTTTCCTTTAGGAACTGGACTTTTTTTGTCTTGTCTTTCCCTGCCTTAAGGTCATAAAGATAGTTTCCCATAATGTTTACCAAAAGTTTCTAAAGTTTCATTTTTCATATAAAAATCTTTAATCCATTGGAATTTATCCACTTGGGTGTGGGCATATGGAATTTATTTTTGACTTTATGTTTTTCCATAACTAATTGTCCCAGCATCATTTATAAAATAATACTTTCTCTTTCCACTGATACACAATATAATGTCTCTCATATATCATTTCTGTGTATGTAAGGGTATGTTTCTGGGTCATCTATACTTTTTTTTTTTCCACAGTTTTATTGAGATACATTCACATACCAATAATCTATCCAAAATGTACAATCAATGGCTTTTAGTATAATCACAGAGTTGTGCATTCATCACCACAATCAATGCTAGAACATTTTCATTACTCTAAAAAGAAAAACCCCACTCCCCTAAGCAGTCACCTCTCAATCCCTCTATTCTTCCTCAGCCCCACATAGCCACCAATCTAATTCTGTCTCTATCTCTACAGTTATTTCTGTAGCCGTGCCAATATCATGCCAGTTAATTTCTTTTGCTTGTACGATGACTCAACACACCACCTCATATATAACACAAGTTGTGCCCTGCATAAAGGCACAGGCTGAGCGAATAGGTGGAGTCACAATCTGAAATCAAAATCCTGTTTGGTGCACCCTGGAATGGGGCTGTGTCCTCCTGCAAGAAGGGGCATATTTTTCTAATTCACAGGAAGAGATTGTCAGCTGGATAGACTCTGTGCCTCCAGGTCTGAGTCCCCTTCCTTCCACAGGGGTACTTTTTCCTACTCTGGTGAATTGATAAGGTATAGACAAGAAGGAGGAACTGTGGAATGTCTTTTCTCCCCCCTGTGATTTATATAAACTAATGTTTTGCACCTTTTTTTCCTGTTTGCCAACTGCCTTTTAGTTTCATTTGTGGTTTTATTTTGACTGCAAAAATAAATAAATAAATAAAATTTTTGTGGAAACATCAATTTTCTGTAGTTTCTTTCTATGTTTTTATGTCTCTTCCAACCAAGATTAAATAGATTAAACTATATTTTCTTCTTAAAGTTATTTTCATTTAACTTTTAATCCATCTGGAATTTGTTTTGAGGTTTGCTGTAAATTAGCAGTGTCAGTTTTATTTCTTCTTCCCAAGATGTTAAACAAATATTCTAGCACTGAATGCTGCCTTTATTATGAATTTGTGCCTATAGCATTCCCACCCCACCCCCCAGGCTTGTTAAGTTCCTGAAAAGTTGATAAGTTTTGGAATTTTAGTCAATCAATTAAACATTTTTGAAAGCTAAGAGGACATTTTGTGCTACCATGATAGGAGTTAATGAAAGGATCCTCTCAAGAGAATTTATGTCTCCGTATCACTTACTCTGGCTGGCATAGAGTAGAGAATAAATAGATAACAGATGGGTGGATGAATACGGAGTGAGGAAAAAAGGGAGCCCCATTTCTATTTAGATTTACTTTCTCTCCGAAGGGAGCTATGATTTAATTTCTTGTGAGGTAACAATCTAGTAGACTAGAAGGGAAAACCGATGCAGAGGAATGTGAAGGAAGGTATGAAGGGAAAATTCCTAAGAGAGTTTGAGATCTTGTTTAGTTAGTCAGAAGTTGAAACGTGTTCAGAAACCAGTTAGTTAGGGATATATTGCAGGTATGATAAAAATTACAAGGCAGAGAGGTTTTTTTGGTATTGTTTTGTTTTCATTATGGAAAATTTTATACATTCCAAAAAGCAGAGAGAATAGTACAATGAATCATCACCTATCTGCAAAAATTAATTCAAAAGTTAATATATTTTCATCTATGCCTCCACACATTTCACTTCTCCTGCCATTCCATTACTTTGAAGCAAATATTAACCATTGTATAATTTCAACGGTAAAGATTTTATCATATGTCTATAAAAGATAAAAACTCTTTATAACAACCACAAAACATATACATACTATCAAGCTGACTTTGAATTTGCTACCTTACTAACCTAATGTTAGTAAGTGCTCTCATTTGGATTAAAGTGGCAGAGTGTGAAAAACCCTGAACGTGGTGTTCTTAGGGCTTGAGTTTAACTCCAAACTCCCAGCTTTCAAATTGTGTGAATGGGGCAAATCTCTTCACTTAACATCTCCAAATCTCAATTTCCTCATTAGTAAAAGAATGACAAATAATAGCTGTCTTATCCATTTCAGAATTGTCACCAAGATAAAACAAGTTAATAAACGTGAAAATAAACAGTCTAAAATTGTCAAGTACTAACTTCCAATGCAATCCCGTCCTTTATGAAGGACCCTGAGGATAGATCATTGGAATGCAATAGATCACCCTTGTCTAGCCTTCTACAGTGTTTTTTTTTTTTTTTTTCAAGACTTTATTTATTTATTCATTTATCCCCCCCTTGCTGCTTGTGCTCGCTGGGTCAGCTAACCACGCCGTGCAGGCGGGCTTGCCTTCACCAGGAGGCCCCGGGAACCGAACCCGGGGCCTCCCATATGGTAAACGGGAGCCCCACTGATTAAGCCACAGCCGCTTCCCTCTACAGTGTTTCTTAACTAGATTTCCCTTCCTGAAAAACACATGTCTTTGGTATTTTTCCTTTTTCCTTTTTTTTTTTTTTTTTAAACTTTAGGGTTGTAGATGCCCCACTGCAGTATTTAGGCTTGTTTCTTTCATCTTTTCTGCTGGTCATTTAATTAACCTTGCGTTTCTCTTTACTTATAAAAACACTGATTGATTACTTGTTGGTGTGCCCCAATTATCAGGGTTCTACCCAGACAAACTAAAAAATTCAAAAAAGTCAATTTTAGTGACGTTCAGGCAACCAGAGCTTCAGATAACTGAGAAGACACATTTTATTTCCTCCCCTACTAACAGAAAAAATTCATTTTAACAATCACATAAAAGAATTTAGCTGGGCAAATTCTGATTGCTAAAATGCCCCTCCATCCTTTGGTAGAAATGACTCCTCTTCCTACAGGGGGAACCCTAAAGAGAATGTTTCCCTGAAAGGGCCAACTGGGCGTTGTCTTTTTTTTTTTTTTTCACCCAACGCCCTGATGTCTATTCTTAGATCTGGAGATCAGCGGCCTTCATTTTTCATTTTCTTACTTCCCAGCCCTTTCGGAGGCCCGAAGAGTCCCGGCTGGCGGGCCCGGGAGGGCGGCGGGGCGGGTCGCAGCATGAGCGCTTCCTCCGCGCCCCCGGGTGTCCCCGGGCGTCCCCGGGCCTGAGGTCCACGGCTGAGCGCGCCGAGCCGGTGGTTTCCTGCGCGCCTCGGGCTGCGCCGCCCCGGCCAGTGGGATCCGGTCCGAGGAGGCGGCACCCGCCCAGGGTACCGTCGCGGCGGGAGTGGGGGCTCCAGATCACTGCCAGCCCGGCCGAGCCCGCCGCGCACAAGCCCCGCCTAGACCGCGGCGCGTGGCCTGGGCCGAGCCTGGTGCAGGCCCCTGAGCTCGTTTTCAGGGCCTGGGTGGGGGAGGAGGAAGCAGAGGAGGAGGAGGGCTAGAGGAGAGGGAGGGGAGCGCAGGGCGGGTGCGACGCCGCCTTCCTCCTAAGTAGGCCCGGGTGCGTGCGGATGCGGTCCGCGGGGCGCGCCTGCTGCGGACAGTGAGCTGCGCCCCCCCGAGCGCAGTGGCCAAGGCGCGGGGAGGGGGCGGCGGGCGCGGAGCTGGGCCTGTCATGGCCAGTGGCAACTGTCAGGGGTGCGAGGAGGAGGACCAGGAGGCTTTGAAGAAGTTGATAGTCAGGCTGAACAATGTCCAGGAAGGAAAACAGATCGAGACGCTCGTCCAGATCTTGGAGGATATGTTGGTGCTCACCTACGCCGACTACGGTAATGATTTGCAGAGGACCTGCCCCATCCCCCCAACTCCATTTGCAAAACTTTCTCCCTTGCCCTTCGGATCTGTTCAATTCAGGACTTAGGAGAAGTGGCAAACTCCCCATCCCTTTCCTTAAGGCGTAGAAGGGGATTGGGAATTCGGGAAAAGGCTTTCGCTCACCTCTTCTCCCCTCCCTCACCCCCTTTCCAAAATTGAAAAGAGCTTCGTGAACCGTAACTTTGCCTTTTTCCCCCTACCCGCTTCTTTTCCAGCCTCCAAGTTATTTCAGGGCAAAAATGTCCACATGCCTCTCTTGATTGTCTTGGACTCGTACATGAGAGTGGCGAGTGTGCAACAGGTACAGCAGTTTTCATTTTACGCATTTCCCCTTCTGTTTGGAAAGGGATGGTTTTCCATCTGTGTTACATACTCGGAGTTCTTGTTATTTCTGAGATTTGGCTTGATCAACCGCTGGCTGTGATTTTAAGATGGAAACATTGCCAAAATATTATCAGATATTAACTGCTCGACCTTGGACTGTCTTTAAGAAGTAACTTTACAAAACCTGCTGATAGACTATGTGTGGGGGTTGGCGGGAACAATAATGGGTTGAGGTTTAGTTCTATTATCTGCGAGATGAGTTCATGCGTATTTAGATCCACTTTTTCTAAGAATCTTCCCAATGCACAGTCTTGTTCTACATGACACCACTGCTAGTAGTTTGGGAAAGGGGACTAATTAACAGTAATAAAATGCAATTAAGTAACTCTGATGGGTGTCAAGGATTTTTTTTTTTTAATTTGAAGACTATAATATCTAAAGAAAGTGCTTTGATTCATTTATATGTTTACATTTATACTTTATACTGTAACTTTTCATATAAAACGAGTGTAAACTAAAACTTTTAGAATTTTTGCAGTGGGAAGCCCAGAAATTTGCTAAATATCATGGATATATTAAAAAGGGAACCCTAAGATGATAATCAAGAAAGGTTTACAGTAAAAACAAAATTACTGCCTAAGGTGATAACTTCCTTTGGAGCACTTTGAGATTTGGGGAACTGAAATGAGTTTTTTTCATCTACATATTAAGTCCTGAAGGGAGTGAGACTTGAACTTTGAACTCCCTTGAGCCAGTGTTTCGTAATAACTACTTGAGAGGCTAGATATATGAAAGAATTATATCTATCTCCAAATCTGTATCTTTATCTCTATGAGTGTCTTTATGTCCAGCTCTGTCTAGTCTGGGTCATCCAATATATCTAACTTCTTTTATGTAAGAATATTTATATCTGAGATGGATGGTCACTTTTATTTTTCTTCAACTGTAAAATATTTTCCATCTGACTATTGTTTTCAGGCTGCTATCAAACAAATCCAAGCAAAGATCGAGGCCTGATAAAGATGCTTGTTCTTTATAGTCTGAGTTTTGCTCATGGAATGTGAGTCACTTTCTAGGTCCTGTTCCATTGTACTGCTACTTTACCCACAATTCTCTCTCTTACTTGCCTTCGCTTTGCCGCTTTGCTGTCCTCAGGTGACTTCTGGCAGCCTCCATTCCCTGGATTCGGTACTTATTAGGGTCTTTCCTGCTCCTTTCTACTTGGGACAATAGAAGCTTGTGTGAGCTTTGTTCTTCAGAGTCCCGAGGAGCCCGTGCTAGACTTGAGACCTCAAACCTCAACCTACCAATTACCTGGTTCTACTTCATGTCACAAAACTAAGCCTGGTCCTCAATTCTCTGGAGGAGCTATAAATGTTACTCAATAATCTTGCCTTGTGGGTACTAGAGATAAAGTATGTAGGGAAATAAGGAATTGCCTTCTTATTTGGCAATTTCAGCACCATATGTTCATAAGTCCAATATATGCTACATCATTTGATTCCCAGTGGAATCTCACTGCCCACTCCGAAGTCTCATTGGCTATTTTCTCCTCATAGTAGCTCTGTGACAGTAAGTAGCTTATTTAGGATCACAGAGTTAGTGACAGAACTAGACTTAAACTCGAGTCTTCTCACATCTTCCAAAAATCTCTTTCCATTACATACACCACTGCTGCCGAATTAACAGACTTCTCATGTCCACAGTTTAAGACACCATTTAAAAGAAAATAGTTTTTCTTTCAAATTTCTTCTCATTGGTTGGTTTAATTAGTATAGGTATCCTTTAGTGTTTCATATTTTGAATGAGCTGGACATACTGAATTAAAAGTTCTTAACTGATGTAAATGGACTCTCAATCACCTTTCAAAATATAAATATAAAGGTTTGTTTCTGGAAGTTATTTAACATGATATTCTAGACTCTGAAATTAGTTTTTGAGGTCTTTTAATAATCTGTTAATGCTCTTCAATAAATGTCAATATTTAGAGAATTGGTAGTTAGGCTAGCTGCCTTGTAATTTTCTTTTCCTGCCAATCATCTGATCATTTTAAACTATTCTCTGCATGCCTCAATTCTCATTATTTCCCTTTATCCACACAGTTTCAAGCTTTGAAGAGGGGAGCAAAATAAATGGAAATGACCAAAATTATATTTAACCCCTAGACTATTTCCCATTGTGCACTAATTAGAGGCTTGAGTTTAGAGAATGATTATAATAAAGTGAAACTACCAATTTAATTGTACTTTATGCAGTATGGAAACCTTCTCTCCTTGAAAGATAAGCTCTTAATTGAATAGATTAATGGATCTATTGTTGTGCTGCTTTGCTGCCAGAGATTCTATTTACTCTTAGGCGTTCCACACAGTGACTGAAAACTCAAGAAAAAAGCAATTACTGATGCTGCTGCTTTACCAACCAAAACAAAACAGGTTTCTTCTTGAGTCAGTCATGCAGGTAGGAGATGAGTTCACCATTCAATGTGATCCCTCTCCCACACCCCCAAAGCTTTTCAGAATGTTATTTTTATGGAAACAGGAAAATAGCTACTTTCTATGACAGCTGGATTGTCTTAAGTATTTGGAGGATGTCCTACTTAACTATAAGATAAAAATAGCTGTCAGAAATTGCCTTTTCAAGCAATTTGAAATGATATAAAAGGAAGCAGTAAAGAATTGCAAAGTAAAGCAATTCATTGCTTAATGTGGAAAAGATCCAGAAATAATATTGTGAAGAGATCTTGCATAATCTTTTTTTTTGTGTGTGTGAAATACCCTTTGTTTTTTCCTTATTTATTCCTGAAAACAGGTAAAGAACTTATAGGACCCTAGGTGCTAATGTTTCTTATTAGATATACATAAATTCCTCATCTTATCATTCAACTTCCTGCTTCATTCAATTCTGCTAACATTCAGTCTTATTTGGTGGTATTCTCCACCCATTACCATTTAATACCTTCTTCCCTTTATAGTTCATCAGTTTTATAAGGTTCCATTTCTCTATTTTGTATGACCACATATATGTCTTTTGAAATCTATCTGAAGTCCTACCTCTTCCATATAATATTCTTCTTTATGTAATTCTAGTTCACTGTGAGTCCCACTTCGAGGAGATATATTATACTTGTGGTATTTGTCACATAATCTCACATTTAGGCACTTCATTAATCTTTGGATGCTACATATATATGCATTTTCTGTTTTCTTGGTTTGTTCCTGACCATATCTATCTGATACAATAGAGTGAATTGAAGATTCTTTAAATTTAGAGAAGAATGGACAGTAGAAAAATTGGGTTAAATTTTATCTCCAGTTTTGAAACAGGACCTCATTTTACTCAGTGGTAAACAGCAATGTTTAAGTTGGCATTAGTTGTAAATGGACTGACTGAAGATAGGTCAAAAACATTAGCAGATCATAAGATTGTATTTGGGAATGTGAAAAAGCCATGGGAGTTTTGTAATCTACTCTTGATCTCATCGGCTCATATTTGTATTTAGGCATTCTGGAGAAATCTAGGGGAGCCACTGAGAAATTATACTTCTTTTCCTTATAGCATGTCCTTTATCTTTTTCCTGTAACTGATGTAGTTTCAGTCATTGGATGGTACCATTTCTCTTGCCAGTTATTCTACCTCCTTTATGTGGCGAGCAGTCATTTCTGGTAATAACTTACACTTTTGCCACTAAAGTCTTCAACTTCCCCTAACCCTCCATCCTAAGCCATTCATTTTTTTTTTTTTTCTATAATCAAAATCCTAAATATTTAGAAGACATCTCTCAGGTAGAATGACTTAAAAAGTTCTAAAGCTGGAGTAGAGCCATTATTGCACTTAATAATCTTGATAAGTCTTCTAAATTTATTTTTTAAAAACTTTGAAAATAGGCATATGTGTTTCCTTCATGACTCAGGATGTTATGATAAATTTTGTATGCCCTTTTGGTATCATTTTGGGAGAAAGATGCATTCTAAGAATATGGTTTGCTTTTGTTTTTCAGTAAATATTTTAGGGCATGGTTTTGTTTAAATGGTAGTCTCTGATTTCACTAAGAATGAAGAGATTCCTATTTATCTGAATGTGTTCGATTAACATGCTTTAAAAATGTGAATATTTGCCTTTGTTGCTTTCAGGTGGGTTGGTCACTTCTATGCAAGTTAATAGAGATCTGTCCAGCTACAATGCAGAGCTTAATGGGACCCCAGGATATTGGACATGATTGGGAAGTCCTTGCTGTTCACCAGTAAGTGTGACAAATGTGTAAAAATCAGATTACATTTGATATTTATCTATACATGTGACATCTCTTTCCTTGATACATTTATATTTGTAATCCAAGGCCAATATGGTAAAACCCTTTAGAATACAAAATCTTCCTAAATCAATGATTAACTTTTATATAGAGCTTTAAACTCAGAGGTGTATTATCTAAATGAGTTAGCAAAACTACCATTTGCGGTAAAGAATCTGATGTTTTTATTATAAGAGAATAGGACATGGAAATGGAGGCAAAAATTCTTCCAGGTTATTGTATTTATGACTTAATCATTCAGGGTTTAAAATATTTTTTCCCCTCAATCTAAGGTTAACATTGTCAGGAAGAAAAAACATTATTGCAATTTTGGGAAAACATGCAATTATACAGTTTGTTAAGTTGATGACTACTATTGAATTCAAACCAGAAAGGTCTTTTAAAATAGTTGAACTGATACAAAACTACTAGCTCTAAAAAATAAGGAAACTGAAAAGTTACTTCTATTGGTAGTAATTTTAAAACTTTATGCTTCACTGTCTTTAAATAGTACATTTATGTATATTCATATTTAGAAAGTTTAAACTACAGCTTTCAAAAGAAGAAAAAAGAGGAAATTAACCTTTCAGCACATCTGCAAACAAATGTTGATAGCTATTTCACCAGCTATTTTTTGTAGTTTGCAACATAATGACTTCTTAGATGAGACCACTTCCTTAGCCATAATTAGGTAAGGAAATTTTTCTGAAGAAAAATGTATTTCAGAGAACATCCTTTTTAGATAACTTTGCTAGTTTCCTGACATTAAAAAAATACCGTGTGATTAAGTATTCTTTACACTTAATGTGACGTTCCTGTACCACAGAGAAGGAAATTGTGAATATATGTTGCTTCCAATGGTATATTGCTTGTGAAGTACATATAATTTATGCAAAACCAAATTTTATGTATTTATATTAATCGTTATTACGTATAACTGTTCATAGGTGAGCATATTTATGCATATACATTTTTCCATTTTTGATAAATAAAATGTTGCTGCTGTTCTTTAGTTTCCAGCATCTCAGAGTACTTATTGAAAAAAAGGCATATTTACAGTTAGCATATGTTCTCATCTCCAAACTAATCTTTGAATTTCTATGAGTTAGTTCTAAAATATACATCATTTAATAAGCTGAATCCAAGGTCTCAAAGATTTCTTCTAAGAATTCTATGGCTTTAATATTTAATAAAATTAAGATTAATTAAAAAAAAAAAAAAATAAGCAATCACTCCAGATTATACTTGTAATTAATAATTGTAACTTTACGTATCCTTTGGTTTAGTTGAGAACTTCCAAGATCTCCCAAAGCTTAGACAATCTATAACCTTAGGGAGTGGTGGGACACGTATCTTGTCATATCCCAGTGCATTCCAATTGTTCAAATTAAATTACATAAACATTTCTACAAGTGGAGTCATTCATTCATTCACCCTGAATTCATCAAATATTTATGAAGCCAGAAGCAATACAATTGTGAATGAGATAGTCATACTGCATTCTGTGGTGAAGCATATTAGATAGCTTCCAGCAAAAATTTACTGTAAAACATATCTCCATATACTCAAGTACATTTTTCTCCAAAGTCTTAACAGTACTAAAGAGGAAATTTTTCTATGGTGTTGAAGTCACGAAGAGGGGGAATGGTGAAGCAGAGTCAGATAGGGGCAAAAAGGAAGAGAGCTGATGGAGAATCCAAGGAAGGGATCTCTTAGTGCCTTCCTTGACTGGCTAACTGGAGACAACATGACAAGTTTCTTGGATTGAGATGAAGCTGTGGATGTCACTAGGTTCTGTTTTCTCTCAACAGTGTAAAGCTAATTGATAATTCAGTGGTTAAAACCTCAAGATTTGAACTGATTATTGTTGATACCCATAGGCACATTTTCTAATATAAAAATAGCCATTTCTATTGCAAAAATGGTAATTGATAATTTAAATTTTTAAATGTTTTCTTAATTCATATACACAAACTAACATCTTTATTATGTCTTTATTTCAATGAATCAACAAGTATAACTTTTAACTTATAATGTTATATCACATATAAAAAATGGGCTTGGCCTCTTCATATATATAACTCTTCATGATATTTTGGACATAGAATTAGGTAAAAATAGTTAAAAATCAAATTTGAAAATTTCGAGGAAAATAATCTGTACTTATAACTTCTCTGTTAAGATTTAGTTGCATGTTAGTTTTCCTAAATCTGGTTCAAGTTTGTAGAAAGAAAAAAAATACATGAGCTTCGCTATTGAGAATTAAATACAGTGATACCAATAAAATAATATGTGAGAAAAAAAAAGATCTAAGTATGATGATGTAAAGTACTAGTGAGCTGATGAGAAAGACAATTATAAGTGTGTGGTCGTGGAATAATAAGCAGACCTCTGAGTATTATATTTAACTCTTATCTTGGTTTCTCTTTTCAATTCCAGACTGATTCTTAAAATGCTAACCATTCATAATGCCAATATAAACCTGGCAACAGTTGGACTGAAGGCCTTAGATCTTCTCCTAGCTTCAGGTAATATATATACACATGTACTTTTTTTAAAGTTTATTTTTAAAGGAGTTTTCCATTACAGAAAAGTTACATAAAATATATAGGGGATTCCCATATACCCCACCCCCTCCTCCTCTCACATTTCCCCCTATTAATAACATCTTTCATTAGTGTGGTACATTTGTTGCAATTGATGAACAAATATTGAAGCATTACTACTAACTATGGTTTGTAGTTTACATTACGGTTTATACTTTGTACCATACAATTTTATAGGTTTTGACAAAATGTATAATGGCCTGTATTCATCATTGCAATATCATGCAGAACAATTTCAGTGTCCCTATAGTACCCCATGTTACTCCTAGTCTTCCCTCTCCCTCCTCTCAGAACCTCTGGTGACCACTGTCTTTATATCAATGTTACAAGTTCTTCCATTACTAGAAAAATCAAAAGTCCACTTAAGTCCATAGTTGCAATCCCACTTTATGTTTGTTCATTCCTCAATCTTGAGGATTTTGGGATGGTGAGGCCCACTCTGCTTCTGATTGAGGGAGGGCTTAGATCCATTGGGGCAGATCGAAGGAACTGTCTTGCTTGTAGTTGTAGACTCAGTATGTTTTTTGGGATGGGCATTGTCTAACATCCTTTTGTTGTACTGGGAGAATTTGATGAACTGGACCGTAGGTGTTGGCTGCAATTCTGCTGAGATTCAGGGCTCAATTGTCATATGAACAGACCAAAGATTTAAGTCTCTGGGACATATATTTAATAGGTATAGTGCTAATTATAGGTTCAAATAAGAGGGACAAAAGAACCATATGTAGGGAAATTATAAATGAGTCTAACTCTATTACATTGGGGAAATAGGTTAATATATATTCCAAAGTAAGGCCTACCGATGGGGTGCTAATTTCATGGTTGTGTGCCCTGTCTATAGTGTCTAGATGTCTCTAGAATCTCCAGGAGCCCTGCAGTTTGAGGCAGTGTTTACTGTGGCAGTCAGTGAGATCCTCCTGAGATGTGTATAACCTCTGGAATGACCTCCTGACTCACTTTGAAATCTCTTAGTTGTAAAAACTCTTTTGTATTTATTATTTTCCCCTTTTGGTCAAGCTCTTTTTCCAAATACATCTCTAGTTGGTGGTTGGTAATAATCCCTTGGTGCCAGGGAGGCTTATCCCCGGGATTCACATCCCATGCCGGGGGGGAAGGTAGTGAGCCTATATGCTGAGTTTGACTTAAAGACTTTGAGTCCACATTTGAGTAACAAGGAGATTTTCAGACAATAGCTTTTACTAGGCTAAGTTTCAACACACATATACTTATAATGTTGATTCAAAAAAAAAAATTGAAACCATTTACTAATGTGTTTTAATGTTTTTTTTTTTTTTTTTTAAAGGATCATAGCATAATATAAAGTAAAGAGTGGTGATTACCAAAATTCTTTCTCTTTCTTTCATCTCTCCTTACCTCTTCTCTATAGATTTTCTTTCAGAAATCCCATCAGAAATCTTGACTTAAACATCACCCCGTATATGACTCTCAAAGCTATGTTTCTAACCCCAGCTTTGCTCCCAACATCTATCTGGCTCTACTTCTCACATTGTTGGCTATTCATGTCTTTATCATTATTATAGCTTTTCCTATACCTCTCTATATGTTTTCTGTAATATAATATATTTCCTAGTATATGATATAATTGTAATATTTTAAAAATATGTGTAGTTAACTCCTTGATTGTTTACCATATGCCAGGCACAGTACAATGCTTCACATCCTTTTTAAAATTGAATCCTCAAAACAACCCTTGATAGATTTTTGATTTCAGTTTTTTAGGTGAGGAATACTGAAGCTCAGAGAGGTTACCAAGAAGTGGTAGAACCAGAGTCTGATTACAGTTCTTTCCCAGAGGAAATTTCTGCCTGGTGGATAATGAAGGGTCTTGATATTCTGCAGTATTTATGATCATTGTCATGATATAAGATTCTGAGAAGAAAGTCTTCTCATAGGGCAGTTAACCTTGAAGGAGAGGTGGGAGTTTCTGCTTGTTTAGATTGAGGGAACAGTGTGTGCAGAGATGCAGAGGCCTGGGAGGATGCGTGATAAGGGCTGTATGTGTGTCTGGGAAGATTTTAAGTGTCCCTTTTATCCATTGGTCCTGCTAAGTAATGAAGACCCTTAGGAGAAAGGGAAAGGAAGAAAGAGGCCAAAGACCAGGCTATGACAGAAGAGAGATAGGAAAGGCCAGAAAGTACTCATCACTTTACCATGACCTTTCATTAAAATATTTAATGGAATGTGCTAATGAGATTTGAAAATGATTTATTTAATTAATTTTAACCTCATTCTTTGGAGCCTTGTTTATTCCTTTTTCAATTATTTTGTGTGTGTGCATTTTCCATTTGGCAATGAACAGGAAGATGTGGGTTTATGAATTTGAAAAATTTCCCAGCCCTGGAATGTATTGAAGTCAGCAGCATGCAGACAGTAAAGAAATGTGGCATGTGCTTTGAAAAGACTTGTTAATTTCTACCAAATAACATTCAGAGTTTTGACCCACTGGGAATGTTTTCAATATGTTTCAAAGTTCATTTCAGATATTGGAGGTCAATTTAATTATCATTATTATTGTCTCGCATATTCATTAATTGATTTAATAGTATTGGTCACTTGCTGCTGTAGGTCTAGGTATTGGAGAATTCTAAGAGAAATGAGGCAGAACTCCTATAACACAGATGTTCATAGTCCGGCACTAAGTGTCCAATATAATTTTTGCAATGATGAAAATGTTTTATATCTGTACTTCTAATACCATAACTACTAGCCATTTGTAGCTATAGAGCAGGTGAAATGTGACTAATGTCACATTTTAAATTTATATTATTATAAGCTATAATAATGATAAGTTTAAATAACTATATATGGGTAGTGCCTACCAAATTGTACAGCACAGTCAGACAGATGAAAAGCATTTAAATAATAGCAGTTTATTGAGAAAAATACAATAACATAGATATGAAGAAAAATGCCATAGGTCCAGCTAAATTCTTCTGTGTGACCTAGGAGCATGGACATGAACTGCCTACATTCTAATCCAGTTCTGTCCCTTCTTATCTATTTGCCCTTGGGCAAAACCATTTGGGTCACTTACCTTTCTGTGCCCCAGCTTTCTCATCTCTATAATGGAGATTATAACTTGTACCAACTTCACTGGGTTGTAGCGAGGACTGAGCGAAGTGGAGGGAAGTTCTTCACACCATGTCTAACACCTGTTGTGTGCTTTATAAAATGATTTGCTCCTCCTCGTATTCCAGAACAATTGTTTTTATTGATAGGATAGATGTCTTTTATGTTAGCTATTTATTTTTTAATATTTATTTTCAAACTTACAGGACAGTTACAAAAATAATACAAGAACCATACAGAGAACTCCAACACCCCCTACCCCTACAATACCAGATCCAGAATTTTAACGTTTTGTCATATTTGCTGTATCATTCCATCTATCCATCCATATATCTATCTAGCAATCCATTTTCTGAACACTTGAGTATAGGTTGAATACATCATGCTGCTTGACTGCTGTGTGCATTTCTTTAGAACAAGAATATTCACTTATATAACCACTTTAAGTAAAGTTATCAAGTTCAATAAATTTAATATTGATATAAAAACTTACAGTCCATACTTCATTTTTTTCATATGTCCCTTTGAACCTTTTCTCCTCCCTTTTAGATCCCATCCAAGATCATGTATTGCATTTAATTAGTCATTCTCTTTAATTGCTCTTTCTTTTCTTTTCTTTTTTTAAATTGGGGGAACATATATAACAGCATAAACTTTCCCATCTCAACCATTACCAAGTATACCATTCAGTGGGATTAATCACATTCACCATTTTGTGTTACACTCACCACTTTCCACTATAAAACTTTCCCATCCCCCAAATAGAAACCCTATACCCGTTTTGCAGCAACCTCCCCATTCCTGCTGTCCCCCTGCTCCTGGCACCTATACACTAATTTCTGTCTCTATGAGCTTGCATCTTCTCTGATATTTTCTTTGTAGTTACCATGGGGCTTAAATTTAACATCCTAAATCTGTAACAAGCTTGCTTGCTTTGATAACAACTCATCTTCAATAGTACACTAACTATGTAGTTCTTTATGTAGCTCTCATAATAAGTTACATGTTTATATATTGAGTCCCCAACCACTGATTTCTCATTACATTTTATGCATTTGCCTATTAGATCCTGTAGGAAGTAAAAAGTGGGGTTATAAACCAAAAATACAATAGTACTGACATTTATATTTACACATGTTGTTAACCTCACCAGAGATATTTCCTTCTTCATGCAGTTTCAATCTCTTGTCTATTGTCCTTTCCTTTCAACTTGCAGAACTCTCTATAGCAACACTTGTAGGGCTGGTCTAGTGGTGACAAACTCCCTCAGCTTCTGTTTATCTGGCAATGTCAATTTCACTCTCATTTTTGAAAAACAGTTTTTCTGGATAAAGAATTATAAGTTGGCAGTTCTTGCTCGGAGCACTTTAACTATTTCATCCCTCTGCTTTCTTGCCTATGTGGTTTCCAATGAGAAGATGGCACTTGATCTCATTGAAGCTCCCTTGTATGTGGCATGTACCTTCTCTCTTGAGGCATTCAGAATTCTCTCTTTATCTTTGGCATTTGACAGCACGATAATCATGTTAATCATATGCACAGTGCGGGTCTATTTGGGTTTATCTTGGTTAGAGTTCATTGAGCATATTGTATGTTTATACTCATGTCTTTTGTTAAATTTGGAACGTTTTCAGCCATTATTTCTTTGGATATTCTCTCTGACCTTTTCTCTCTTTTTTCTCCTTCTGAGATTCCCACAATGTATATATTTGTACACTTGGTGGTATCCCCCAGGTTTCTCAGGCTCTGTTCCCTTTTTTTCATTCTTCTTTCTGCTTCTCAGACTGGATGGTTTCAATTGTCTTATTTTCAAGTTCCTTGGTTCTTTTCTTCTGCCACTCCAATGTGCTGTTGAACTCCTCTAGGGAATTTTTAAAAAAATATTTTTTATTCAAGTATATCATTCATACATGAATATACATAAACAATAAGTGTATAGTAAAGGTTGTGAACCTACAAAACAAACTTGGCTAACATCATACACGAGTCCCATATATCACCCCTCCACCAACAACTTGCATTGTTATTATACATTTGTTACAAACTATGCAAAAGCATTATCAAAATATTACCACTAACTATAGTCCATATCTTACACTTGGTGTATTTTTCCCCAACCCACCCTATTTTTTAAAATATATTTTTGTTACAGAGGTTGTGAACTTACAAAACAACCATGCACATGTGTAGAATTCCTATACAACAGCTCTTCACCAACACATCACACTGTGGTGGAATATTTGTTACAGATTATGAGATAATATCAGACTATTAACACCAACCATGGTCCATAGTGTACATTTGACACACTTTTTCCATACTCCCCCATTATCAACACAGTACATTTTTGGCATTGATGCAAGAATATTATGGTATTGCTATTAACCACAATCCATAGGTCATACCAGTTGTATTTTCCCCGTGCTTTTCCACATTCTCACCACCCTGAAATAGTGTTGTATACATCTGCTCTAGCTCACAGGACACTCTTGCATCTGTACCATCAACCACAATTCTCATGCACCTCTGGGTTCAATGTGTTAGTGCCCAGATTATCTCTAGTGTTCTTTCAATTAACATTTACTTCCCCAGACTACCGTTTTCAGCCACAATCTTATTTATAAGCCAGCTGCTACTCACTGTTGTTACCATCAACTCTATCCATTGCCACACTTTTACAGTCAAGTTAATTAAAAATTCTACATACATTAAGCATCAGAAGTTCTTCATAGCCCTCCTCTAATCTCCTAATAACCTATACTCTAGGTTTTAACTCCGTGCATTTATTCTTTGTATTTAGTTCATACTAATGAGACCATGCAGTATTTATCCTTTTATGTCTGGCTTACTTCACTTAGCATAATGGCTTCAAGATTCATCCATGTTGTCATTTGTGCCCCAATTTCATTTCTTCTTACTGCAGCATAATATTCCATCCTATGTATATACCACATTTTGTTTATCCATTCAATGGTTGATGGACACTTGGGTTGTTTCCATCTTTTGGCAATTGTGAATAATGCCACTATGAACATCGGTGTGCAGATGTCTGTTCATGCCACAATTTTTAGTTCTTCTGGATATATTCCTCGTAGAGGACTTGCTGGATCATATTGCAGTTCTATATTTAGCTTTCTGAGGAACCTTCAAACTTCTCCCACAGAGGCAGCACCATTTTACAATCCCACCAACAGTGAAGGAGTGTTCCTATTTCTCCATATCCTCTCCAACACTTACTGTTTTCTGTTTTTTTTTTTTTTTTTTTTTTTTTAATAATGGCCGTTCCATGCAGTGTTAGATGATATCTCATTGTCATTTTGATTTGCAGTTCCCTAATAGCTAGTGATATGGAACATTTTTTAAATGTGCTTTTTGGCCATTTATACGTCTTCCTTGGAGAAATGTCTATTTAAATCTTTTGCCCATTTTTTAATTGGATTGCTTGCTCTTTTCTCGTTGAGTTGTATGATCTCTTTATATAGAATGGAAATCAAACGCTTATTGGATATGTGGTTTCCAAATATTTTCTCCTACCTATAGAGAATTTTAATTTCTGTTACTGTGGTCTTTAATTCTGTTTGGTTCCCTTACATAATTTCCATCTCTGTATTGATATTCTCTTTATGTTCATCTACCATTTTCCTGATTTCCTTTAGTTCTTTATCCATGTTTTCCTTTAGCTCTTTGAGCATATTTAGAACCATTTTTTACAAGTCTTTGTCTGGAATGTCCCAGGTCTGTTCCTCCTCATTGATGGTTTCTAATGCTTTCATCTTCTCCTTTGCTTGGACCATATCTTCCCATTTCTTTCTATATTGTATAACCTTTTTGTTGAAACCTGGACATTTGGATATTTTAATGTGTTATAGCTAGATTTTAGACTCTGAGGCTTCTGTTACTTAAGCTTGTAACCAGCTATGTTCTGAGAAAAACCTTTCCTGGTCTTTCAGTCTTTGTAGATAGACCTGTGCAAGTGCTCTCCTTCACACTTTATTCATACAATGAGTGTGGAGAACAGCTCCAGGCCAGAGCCTAGTGTCCTCTCTGATACTTTCTGCACATGTGCCTTGTCTTGGGCATGATCCTGTGGCCCTGGGATTTCTCCCATTTATACGGATATGAATATCCCTTTTCCCTAGGAAACCATTACCTCACAGTCCTGGACACTGTACTGCATGTCCCACAGACAGCCTTCTCTTGCCCCTTGCAACAGGATTTTACTGCTTTCTCACAGCATTCTTTAGGAGAGCTCTGTGAGCTGCTTTCTACCTGCAGGGCAAGTTTTGGAACAGTGAGTCCCTCAGGCCAACACCAGACAGATTATGCCAGTCATACATACTCCAAGTGTGTGCATGAGGACTACTCTGCTCTCTCAGAAACCTCACTGAGAGCAGTGGCCAGCTCTGCCCAGCAGGTGAGGGGTCTGGGAGGGGCCAACTAGGGCACCACAACAGCTTCCTGTTTTTAAGCAGTCTTAGTCTTGATTTGTCACCCTCCCTATTACTGCAGTCCTTTACCTGTTTTCTGGAGCTATGAAAAAGATGTTTCTGTCAGTTTCATTCAAAGCTTCTGTGGGGAGATGGAGCCCTGAAGTATCTCACTTCACCATCTTGATTAGGGTGGGGCTAGTGTGTTAGTTTTTGAATTATGGTAGGAGTATGTTTGGTGTGGAAAAGGGCAAGGACATTCCAGGAACAGCTAGTTCAAAAGCAAAGGGATATTAAAGTGTGTGTTTAGTGATGAATAAAGAATTTAACTTGATTGGAGTTGAGGCAACACATGACCAATGAAATTATGTGTAGTCAGTTTGCGAATGGTCTTGTTTGTCATACTGAGAAGTTTGAGAAGGCCTTAGAAGATTTAAGCAAGGTATTTACTCTTGTGTTTTAGAAATGTTATGGAAGGGATAAACTAGTTGGGTAGAGTATTGGGCCAAGGAGAGCAATTAAGCAATTGCTTTAGCATTCCAGGTGAGAGATGATGATGTCCTGCACTCAATTGGAGAGGCCTACTTCA
The DNA here is from genome assembly GCA_026826555.1 of Tolypeutes matacus. NCBI lineage: Eukaryota > Metazoa > Chordata > Mammalia > Cingulata > Chlamyphoridae > Tolypeutes > Tolypeutes matacus. The sequence continues at coordinate 4,916,446 of JAKSZT010053872.1, forward strand.
AAAGAAGTTTTGGATACATTTAGGAGGTAGACCTGAAAGGCTTGAAAATGAGTTGATTTGTTGATAAGGCAGAGATTAACATGAGAGTGAGAGGATTGGGACATGAGTAGGTAGTTTCTCTCTTGAGTTAATGGTATCATTAACATCAGTTTGGGATGATGGTGTTGTCCAAAGGAAGACAAAACATGTTTCAGGAGTTTAAGGCAAGATGACTATGCTAGAGAAATCTATTGAAAATCATAAAATTACAGTGATGTGAACCAGAGATTTATCTCATTTAGAAAGACTGCAGAGCTTGCTAGGTCTAACATTTGGTGCAACTAAGTGTTTTTTTCAAGAACAAAAGTTCACAAACAATTCGGTTCTCTTGTGAAAATTAACACATTAACTGTCAAATGAGCTAATTATTTATGGTCTGCGGTTCTCTTTAAAACAGGTAAAATCACTTTGCTGATATTGGATGAAGAAAACGATATTTTCTTATTAATTTTTGATGCCATGAACACATTTTCAGCCAATGAAGAGATCCAGAAACTTGGATGCAAAGCTTTACATGTTCTCTTTGAGAGAGGTATTTAAATTTCCAAATCTTTATTTTGAAATTTATATAGGATAAAAGGACCTATAATGGGAAAAGTAGAATATAATTAAAATAATAAGGTATTTTAAAAAATCGTACTGTTTATTGGGAAGTGGGATTTGTCTGTCAAGGATAAATAATGGGATTAATTCAGAAATATTGTTTTCTTTTTGGAGTGAATTTCATTCATGGCTTATAAAGCATGTAATTGTATTAGATTTTCTACCATTGCTTAACAAGGCATAAGATTCACTTTACAAATTGAATGTGTGGGTGGTAGGAAAGGAAAAATAAAACTGAAGACAAGCCTAGGTTAAATTTAGGTCCATGGTACAAATCATCACCACAGATTTTAGAATTTGCTAAATGCTCTGTATAAAGAACCAAGAGAATATTTAAAAAGTATCCTTTTGGGGAAAAGACTAATATATATTTTATCAGATATCAGAGATTATCTATATAAGTTTAGAGTTGATAAGAACTTTTGTTTAGTCCTTCCACTGATTTGCTGAGGAAATGAAAGCCCAGAGAGGTGAAGTAAGCAATCTACCTGAAGACCCACAGTTAGTTCAGTTCAATTCACCACTGCTTTTTGAGATCCACTTTGTGTCATTATGAGACCTAATTGTGCTAGTGGAGGAAGATAAGAGTGATCCTTCCAGATGGGACTTTAAACAGCTTGTAGAGAGTTAAACACTTTAGAGGGATTGGGGAAACAGATGAGAAAATAGGTGAAGGGAAAATAGTATGTAGGTTGGTTAAGTTTATTACTTAAGGTCCTGTATATTGCCAAAGGGATGGACCAGAAATTTGGCTCTGAGCTTCTTACCAAGCAAAGAAGAGAGGTAAACGTTATCAGTTAAAACATTTTTTGAGGTAAAAGTAAACCCATTACTCAGAGCAACTGGTCTTGTGGGAGACTTGAGAAACTCCTTCCATAGGTTTCTCTGGATCAGATGTTCAAGTACACTCAACCCACAAGGACAACAAAGTGTGTTTCAGTGAAGGCAAGTCTGTGAAGATCAGCACAGCCTGGACCTTGTAGCCAGCTCTCTGATGATCAGGCCTGGTGAAAGGGTTTACTGTGTGTGAGGAATGAATGAGCTGCACGTCCTTCATGCTATCTTCTATAAATGTTATTTCTTTGCAACTAAGCTGTTGATAAGAATTGGGCAGGATAGAGTTTGAGGTTCTGTTGTCTGGCAGGACCTCTAACACACATCTTCTGCGCTCCAGTTTTGGAGCAGATTGTTGTTTGAGGGAGAAGGGCTGGCATCATTCTCAAATCAGCAATGTGGGGCCCTGTCAGAACATATGAAGATGGCACAGGGAGTGTTAAATAGAAAAACCTTTCTTAATAAAAACATAGTCAGTGCTTAGGGTATTATTGCAAATGTAGAGTAGATGAATTTCTAATTTCTTCAGGAGAAGTAAGTTCCCCAAGATTCACTGCCAACTGTAAAGTTAGTTTTCAAAATTGCAAGTCCATGTGTGCAACCTGCTCCATAAAATGAGAAATTTCCAATAAATCCCACGTTTATTAGAAGAACCTAACCAATTTCACATTGCTTTATATGGCCTTGTGAAATTGAAAAAAGGATTAATGTAGATCATTGTTTAGAAACCCATGAAGTATGGTACATTTTCTGACATTTTTTTAGTGCCATTCTTGGGCTGGCAAAACCAGATTTTTGTATCATGTTATTCAAGTTCTCTTCTGTTCAGATGACTCCAAATGGAACTCATTGGCTTGATCTAAAGACATTATTTATGAAAATTAATGATGACAATTTTTGTTATCTGATGGAAACGATTAAGACAGTATTTCAAAGTTGAATTTCTTGTCATTTGCTAAAGTTCACTCCTCTGAAATTGATAAATTTGGCTTAATTGGGCTGCCCTTCAACAGAAGTCACTTCCAGGCCACCATCTTTATTATTATCTGTTCAGTTTTCTCTGGAATCTCTTCTAAAACTTATCTAGAAATTTGTTTTTCTGAAAATTGTTTGGTGACAACACTTTTGTATTTCAAAACATGAGGTAACCAATATAGGCCAAACAAAATTATTTTAACCTAAATAGCTTTTTCTTCAATAAAAAATTCTTAGGAATTGGGGAGCAGGTATGGCTCAGTGGTTGAGTGCCTACTTTTCATATATGAGGTCCTGGGTTCAATCCCCAGTACCTCCTAAGAAAAATAAAAATTCTTAGGAAGGGCCTTTTACTGAAATATAATTTTATTTATGTATTTTGAATTTACTGTTTCATAACTGTCATGAATTTTATATTTGTGAAAAATTAAAATTTTATGTCTTCTAAGCTTCTTCCGTATTTTGCCTTTCAATATTAGTTTCAGAGGAGCAACTGACTGAATTTATGGAGAATAAAGATTATATGATATTGCTGAGTACATTAAAAAATTTTAAAGATGAAGAGGAAATTGTGCTTCATATACTTCACTGTTTACATTCCTTAGCGATTCCTTGTAAGTAGCCTCTATATGTGATTTCTTGTTGTATCTGAAAAACTATGACATATCTCTTTCTGAATGTGTTTTGAAAATATTTTTGTTATTTAGAAACTTGTGAATGCCAAGCCCATTCATTTATGTATTCGTTTAATGAATTTGTATTTATTGAGACTGTATGGCAGCTGGCAGTGTGTTTAGTGCCGGGGAAACAATAGTATTAAATATAAACATGTTCCTTACCTCGTCAGAACTTATGGTACAGTGGAATATAAGTTCATAAGGGATTGCAATGTAATCACAAGTGTTCTGAGCAGTGATGGCAGAATCCATAGGGTTATGAGAACAAATAGAGAATTAGGTATGACCTCTTTGCAGAGACTTAAATCATGAGGAGAGCTTTATGTGCAGGGAGGTGTGAGGTGAGGTGGGAGCGCAGTGGCCCAGCCAGTGCCAGGTTCACTGTAAAGATCCTGAGCAAGAGAGAGCATAGTGCATTCGAGAAGATAAAAGTAGCTCCCTAAACTGCTTGTGTGTGTGCACATGTGTGTGCTCATGATGTGCACGCTCACCCCCCAGTTTCTGTTTCTGTTTCATTGATGGAGGCAGGGGAAAGGCTTGGTAAGAGTCCGTATGTGCAGCCGATCATGAAGGGGCTGAAAAGTCACGCTCAGGACATTAACTGTGCTGTGACCCCTCTTTAGAATTTTAGTGCTTTGAAATTTAGCCACCATTCCACAAATAAGTACAAAAAAGAATATAATTTGCTGTATATACTGTCAGTGATTGTTAATAGGCTAAAATGTGCAACTGATGATTATTAATAGACTAAAATAATGTCTCAGGTTCTGTTACTTTCGTTTTTTAATTGCTCATTAGCCTTCGGTATTCTGTACATTACTTGTGTGAGTTTGTACATGAACTTATCTAGTTCTATTTTAATCTTTTTGCTTGTGCAGTTGTGAGGGTTAAATGAGTTAAATTATGTGAAGAACATAGTAAGGGTTAGAAAAATATTAATAGGGTTATTATATAATGTATAGTTTATATATATGTAGTAGACTATATATAATATGCAGATGTGGTTTCAGATATAAATTGTATGGAAATCTGAAGATGTGTGATTTTAGTTTAACAGGGTAAAAACCCAATATCCTTGTGAAAAAAATGCCCATTCTCTGTGATGTTTATAAAATCACGTTTACTTATCCACACATTAAACACTCGAAAGTAAGGAAGGTTGACCAAAAATAGAGAATAGCCATACTTTTCAGTTTCTCTGGGTCTGCCAACAACCTGAATATATTCTTCAATTTACTTTTCCTTGTTTATGTTATTTATTGTTAATTAATTAATCAATCAATTAATTTTGGACTGGATGTTTAGGGAATTCATTGCTTTCCACCCACATCTGACATACTCCAGTTAAAATGTGCTGATTCATAATGCAGAAGTCAAATAATGTAGCAGCTAAATACCAAGAAATTAAGAGTTCTAAACATTGATTCTAATTGAAAGATGTTTGCCTTTCAGTCTAGAGCAAATCATGTCTGCTATTCTGAGTAAAAGTGAATAATTATCTTAAACGGCCATATCCTTTCATTATTACAAGTTTTTCTACATTTAATGTTTCTAGTACAACTTAAACAGTAAAATATATATTTTTGAGGAAAATAGTTGTTTAGTTTGGATATGCCAAAAAAAGTTTTTTTTTTTTTTTTTTTTTTTTAAGAAATAGTTAATATTCCATTCTGGGGTATAAATTAGTTTTCTCCGCGTAGATTTTCCTACTCAGTCTCTTTGTTCCTTAATTACCTTTCCCAATGGATTCTCTCTCCCTTTTGTTTTGTCAGTGTTTGTCCATTAGTCATATATTTTACTATTATGACTCTCTTGCTTCCTTCCTTAGCCCTCTCACCCCTCAATCCTTTTTCCTCTCTCTCTACCTGGGAGCCTTTCAGAAGCTTTTTTTCTGCTTCTTCGTGCTCTGGCTGCATTTCTGCTGAGATAGGGAGCAGACTACAGCTGATTCTAGCTATTCAATTATGTGACATAATTTTGTTTTTCCTTTGTCACTTCAAGGAAAAGGAGCAATGTTGGAGTCATTTTACAATGGGGCAGCATTTCATTGGGAAATAATTCCACAAATTAATTTATTTGAAAACTTATGGCCAAAACATGACATTTTTAGACTTCTATAAAAGCAAATGAATTTTTCCTTGATATTTTCTTAAGATTTTAAGCCAAGAAGAAGGAATAAAATGATTTTCCCTTAATGCTAAAGGGGAGTCCTAAATCTCATTAGATTAGCAATGTTCAACCAAGTATTTTTTAAATAGCTATCTGACAAAACATGACTTTTAAAGGTGGAGAAGTAGCTGTTATTTTGTCATATATTTACAGTATATATAAGATGTCTTTGTATATGAAAGGAGAAAATCACCTTATTGATAATCTTTCTTTAAATTTAGGCAATAATGTTGAAATCCTCATGAGTGGCAATGTCAGGTGTTATAATATTGTGGTAGAAGCCATGCAAGCATTCCCTATCAATGAAAAAATTCAAGAAGTGAGTTGCTGCTTGCTTCATAGGCTTACATTAGGTGAGTTATGATTCTTGGTTAATTTATTACCATAAGTCTTTATGATGTATGTATAGCATAGTGGAGAAGTAGCATATTGACGTATGCTGGATAGAAATTTAAAAAGTAGCAAACTGTTCTGTCATGCTTAGATGGAATTTTAGAAGGAGTTAAAATAGATGTGTTAAATGAGAGGTCTTATTTTAATCTTATTTTCTGAAGAAGTAATTTTTTAGAAGAGTGTTGTATTGTTAGAGCTACATTTAAAATAGAATTATGTAATTTTTATACATAGAAAATAATAAGCATAACTTATGTAGATGATATAAAGCATAATGCAAAAGGGACTCACAACACAACATAAGTATTAGTTCATTGTCAGTGCTGATGAAGTTACCCTGGGCTCCTTCTTGCCTTGATTTTCCTGCCAGGTTAACACTGTCCAGAATTTTGTATTATAAAATTTTGTAATAATCACAATTATTTTGTTTTCTAAAAAGTTTTTCTATCTTTACCTGTCTCTCTAAACAAAATTAACATTTTCTTGCTTTGCTTAATAAAAATAAAATACTTTATATTGCCATCTGCATAATTTTAAAAAAATTAACATTTTGTTTATAAAAATGATACTTTTTTTTGTATTTAGCTGTATGTAGTATTCCATTATATGAATTGATCACAATTTATTTATCTGTTCTCCTATCCATGTACATTTTGGTTCTTTCTAGTTTTATGCTACTACCATCTGTGTTGCTATGAACACATAGATAAGGGTGAATATCTTTCAAATATTTCTTTGTTATTGGTGCATTCTCCATTGTGAGATGCCTGCTCTCCATGTCTTTTATCTACATTTCCATAGGATGGTGTATCTTTTAAAAACTGACTAGTAGATTCTGGATAATACTTTGGAGATGGGTTATATGTATGGAAAATATATTCTCTTAATTGATGACCTGTCTTTTCTCCATCTTTATGGTGACTTTTTAAAAAATTATTTTTCTTCTTCAGTTTATTAATGTGGTATATTACACTGATTGATTTTCTTTTTTTTTTTTTTTTCAAAGAAGCTTTAGATTACATAAATGTTACATAAAAAATATAAGGGATTCCCATATGCCCCCCTCCCTCCCCTTCCCACACATTCCCACATCAACAACATCCTTCATTCGTGTGGTACATTTATTACAATTGATGAACACATATTGAAGCATTGCTACTAACCATGGATTACAGTTTACATTATAGTTTACACTCTGTTCCAAACAATTTTGTAGGTTATGACAAATTATGCAATGGCCTATATCTGTCATTGCAGTGTCATGCAGGACAACTCCAGTGTCCCGAAAATGCACCCATATTATACCTATTCTTCCCTGTCCCATCCCTCAGAACCTCTGGTGGCCACTGTCCTTACATCAATGATAAAAATTCTTCCATTTCTAGAATAATAATAAGTTTTTAATAGAGTAATAATAAGTCTACTTTAGTCTATTGTTCATTCCCCAATCTTGATGATTTTGGGATGATGATGCCCACTCTGCTTCTAATTGAAAGGGGGCTTAAATCCCATGGGGCAGATGGATGGAACTATCTTGCTTGCAGTTGCAGGCACTCTCTGTTCCTTGGGATGGTCGTTGTCCATCATCATCTCCTTGTTAGTTGTTCTGGGTGAGTCCAATGAACTGGAGAGTAGGTGTTGCACCTCTGCTGAGATTCATGGCCCAACTGGCACATGGATGGATCAAAGGTTTAAGTCTCTGGGACATATATTTATCAAGTAAAATGCTAATTATAGGTTCAAATAAAAGGGGCAGAAGAGCCATGTGTAGAGAACCTATAAATGAGTCTAACTCTGTTACACTGGGGAGCATAAATACCAAAGTAAGGCCCACTGACCAGGCACCGAATTCCTGAGCTGTCTGCCCTGCTTATAGTTTCTGGATGTCTCTAGAGCCCTCAGGAGCCCTGATATTTGAGGCACTGTTTACTGTGGTAGTCAATGAAATCCTGCTGAGACTTGCATAAGTGTAACCACTGGGATGACCTCATGACTCACTTTGAAATCTCTTAGCCATAAAAACACATTTGTCTTTACCATTTCCCCTTTTTGGTCAAGGTCTTTTTCTAGATACCTTGCTAGGAGGCAGTTGGTAATAATCCCTTGGTGCCAGGGAGGCTCATACCCCAGGAGTCATGTCCCATGCCAGGGGGGAAGGTAATGTGTTTATATGCTGAGTTTGGCTTAGAGACAGTATGGCGGCTTTTGTAATAAAGTCAAATTTATTAATCAATTGCTTTGTTTATTTAATAATCAATTGCTTTTATGTATCTTGTTTAAAAAATCCTTCCTTTCCCTAAGGTCAAAAATCTATTTTATGTTTTATCCCAAAAGTTTTCCATTTTTCATTTAAGTACTTAAGGTTTTGATCTATCTGGAATCTACTATCTCCTGGAACTCAGCTGTGGATACCCGAGCATAGGGCTTGTCTCCTCTTGAGTTGCTCCCTGGACCCAGCCCTTTGAGGGCCTCTTTGTATGCCTCTTTGCTCTGCTGTTTCCAGACTCTGGAAGCTCTCAGTCCCTGAGAGCTTTCCTATTTCCCTGCATTCCTCTCTCTCACATGGCAGGATCATTACGGCAGCTTCCTTTTCCTGTGTGTCTCTCTCTTTGTGTCTCAGTTTATATCAGACCCAGCAAGAGGGTGAGGACTCAACCTGAGTCACATCTCACTGATTATAGGCCAATCAAAAGCCCTACAGCAATATTATCAGTTAATCTAATCAAATGCCCCTCAGCTTAAATTAATGCAATCAAAGGGTACCGTACCCATAGGAATAGATTAGTTTAGAATCACAATGTTTTTCTTTTTGGGATTCATATCAAACTGTCACAACCATCTACTACCAAAACTTTTCTATCACCCCAAAGAGAATTCTATACCAATTAAACATTAAATCCCCATTACCTACCCCCACCTGGCCCTTGGTAACCTGTATTATAGTTTTTTACTGTGAATTTTCCTATTCTAATTATTTCATATCAGTGAGATAATACAATCTTTGTCCTTCTGTGTCCGCATTATTTCATTCAACATGATGTCTTCAGGGTTCCTTCATGTTGTCGCACGTATCAGGACTTCATTCCTTTTTATGGCTGAATAATATTCCATTGTATTATATACCACATTTTGTTATCCGCTCATCTGTTAATGGACACTTGGGTTCCTTTCATCTTTCGGCAATTGTGAATAATGATGCTATGAACTTTGCTGTGCAAATATCTGTTTGAGTTCCTGCTTTCAATTCTTTGAGGGTATGTATCTAGAAATGGGATTGCCAGGTGATATGGTAATGCTATACTTAACTTTCTGAGGGACTGCTGAACAGAATCCCCAGCAGCTGCACATTTTACATCATTCCCACCATCAATAAACCGTCATTCCTAATTCTCCAAATCCTCTTCAATGCTTAGTAGTTTCCTTTTTTTTTTTTTTTTAATGGTAGCCATTCTAGTGTGTGTGAAATGGTATCTCATTGTGTTTTTTTTGTTTTTTTTTCTTTTGTTTGTTTCTTTTTGCTTTGTTTTGAGGTACCGGGATTGGAGGTTGAACCCAGGACCTCATGTGGGAAGCTGGTGCTCAACCACTGAGCTACATCTGCTCTCCTCTCATTGTGGTTTTGATATGCATTGCCCTACTGGCTAAGGATGTTGAGCATCTTTTCGTGTGCTTTTTGACCATTTGTTTATCTACTTTGGGGAAATGTTTATTTAAGTCTTTTGTCCATTTCTTAATTGGGTTGTTTGTCTTTTTAGGATTTCTTTATATATCCTGGGTATTAAACTCTTATCGGATATGTGGTTTCCAAATATTTTCTCCCACCGAGTAGGTTGTCTCTTCACTTTCGTGACAAAGTGCTTTGATGCACAAAAGTTTTTATTTTTGAGGAGGTCCCATTTATCTGTTTTTTCTTTCATTGCTGTGCAGTAAGATAGGACTGGACCCAATTGTTGCAGAGGATGTGGAGAAATAGGAACACTCATGCATTGCTGGTGAGATTGTAAAATGAAAGTAGGGACTTGAACAGATATTTGCATTGATGTTCATAGAGGCATTATTTATAATTGCCAATAGATGGAAATAGTTCAAGTGTCCATCAACTGATGAATGGATAAACAACATGTGGAGAGCTTGATGCTTAATTTGTACAGGATTTCTATTTAGTTTGACTGTAAAGGTTTAGAAATGGATGATGGTGATGGTAGCACATTATTGTAAGTATAACTAACAGCGCTGACCTATGTATATGAATGTGGTTGAGGGGAAGTTTTGGGTTGTGTATGTCACTAGAATGAAAGAAGATAAAACATGGGACTGTATAGCACACTGAATTCTGTTGTAGATGATGGACTGGGGTTAATAGTACAAGTATAAGAATGTTCTTTCATAAATTATAACAAATGTATGACACTAGTACAAGGTGTTAATGATAGGGTGGTATATGGGAAAAATACACCTAATGTAAACTATGGATTATAATTAACTGTACTATTTCAGTATTCTTTCACCAGTTGTAACAAAGGTACCACACTAATACAAAGTATCAACAATAGGGGAATATGTGAGAATGTTGTAATTTTTACATGACTTTTCTGTAAACCTACCACTTCTCTAATTAAAAAAAAACTAAAAAAACATTGTAAGTGAAAGAAACTGGACACAAAGTACTACACGTTGTATTATTCCATTGATTTAAAATGTAAACATAAATAAATTTATATAGACAGAAATAATTTAGTGGTTATGTAGAGCTGGGGAAGGCTAGAGAGACTGAGAAGTGACTGCTAAGGGGTATGGAGTTTTTCTTTTTGGAGTAATGAAAATGTTCTAAAATTGGTAGTGAGTGATGAATGCACAACCCTGTGATAACACAATGAAGAAAAAAAAAAAAAAACCACATGATTGTCTAAATTGGTGTAGAAAAGACATTTTGACAAAATCCAGCACCTTTTCTTGATTAAAAACAGTCAGAACACTAGAAACAAAGGAAACTTCTTCAACACGATAAAGAGCATATTTGAAAAACCCCCTGCTAATACGATAAACAACAGTGAAAGACTGAAAGTTTTCCCTCTAAGATCAGGAACAGGGCTGATCTTAATAACAGGACTGTTATTCAACATTGTCCCGGAAGTTCCAGCCAGAGCAATTAGGCAAGAAAAAGTAGTAAAAGGCATACAAATTGCAAAGGAAGAAGTAAAACCTTCCCTATTTGTAGATAGCATAATCCTATATAGAGAAAATCCTGAAAAATCTACAACAAAGCTCCTAGGGCTAATAAATGAATTCATCAAAGTGGCAGGGTGCAAGATCAACACCCCAAAATCAGTAGTGTTTCTATTCACTAGGGGAAACAGGAACTGACCAGTGGTCCATGATGGACTTCTACCTGAGATATTTCTGTTTCTTCAATTCAACATTTGTGGAGTCATTCTCTAGTCTCCACTGTCCTCCAGGGTTCAAAGCAATTGGAATTTGTCCTTTTATTTGCTAAATCTCTGGGGAGGCTTTTTCAAGATATGTTTATGTCACCATGTTGATAAACCATTTACTTTTAATATAGCTACTGTGAGAGCAGGACTTTCTCCTTCTATTTTGCTACTTTGTAAGTTATACATTTTTTCATTCCTCAATTCTTCCATTAATGCCGCCTTTTATATTTACTTTAGTTTTTGTAGTGTACCATTTGAGTCCCTTCTCATTTCTGTCTATGTCTTTCATATATTTTCTTTGTGTTTACCATGGGCTTATATTTAACATACTAAGTCTATAACAATGAGGTTTGATTTAATAACAACTTAACTTCAATAGCATACATATGCTGTCCCTATACCCCTCCATTCCCTCACCTTTTTCTTATGCTTGTTACAAATTATATCTTTATACATTGCTTACAAAACCATAGTTTTATCATTACTTTTTATGTATTTCTGTTTTAAATCCTGTAAGAAGTAAAAAGTGGAGTTATAGACCCCCAAAATACAGTAAGATAGTATTGGCATTTATAGTTACCCATATGGTTACTGTGGCAGTTTGATATTATTTATGAATCCCCAAAAAAGAAAAAGATTATGTTTGTAAACTGGTCTGTTCTTCTGGGTGTGATACCCTTTGAAGGCATTAGATTCAGCTGACATTTCTTGATTAAATTACCTGTTAAGATTAGGGCTTTGATTCAACCATGCCAGTAGGGCATGACTCAGGGTTGAGTCCCTTCCTCCTTGGTGGGCTGAATAAACGGGCACTCACTCAAGAAGACACGCAGAAGAAGACACAGGAAAAGAGGGAACTCTGTAGACAGGCAGAGGAGAGAACTGATCCTATGGCCCAAAAGAAGAGAGATGAGCCCTATGCCAGCCTACAGCTGAGATCAGAAGAAGCAGGGCCTATGGACCATTAAGAGGAAGGAATGAGAGACCAGGCAGAGATTGCCCGCCATCTTGCTTAAACACGTGGCAATGGACTTTGGTTAGAAAGCAACCTTGTGTTGGACTCTTTAGGGCCTTGTAACTGTAAGCTTTTACTCCAAATAAATAAAAGCCAACAGGTTTCTGGTACTTTGCATCAGCACCCCTTTGGCTGACTAATACAGTTACCTTTACTTGAGGTCTTTATTTCTTTATACCACTTCACTGTATTGTCTAGTATCTTTTCCTTTCCATCTAAAGAACTCCCTTTATCATTCCTTGCAGTGCAGGTCTAGTGGTGACAAAACTCCCTCAGGTTTTATTTTTCTGGGAATGTTTTGATCTCTCTCTCATAGGTGAAAATCAGTTTCACTGGATATAAAATTCCTGGTTGGCAATTGTTTTCTTTTAGCCCTTTAAATATTTCATATCACTGCCTTCTTGCTTTCATGGTTTCTGATGAGAAATTGGCACTTAATCTTAATGGGACCCCCTTGTACATAACACATTGCTTTTCTCATCTAGCTTTCAGAACTCTCTCCTGTCCTTGCCATTAAACTGTTTGACCATTGTTAGTCTGGGCATGGCTCTCTTTGAGTTTACCCTGTTAGTGGTTTGTTGAGCTACTTGAATCTACACCTTAATGTCTTTTGTTAAATGGGAAGTTTTCTGCCAATATTTCTTAGAACAATTCTTCTTCCCCTTTCTCTCTTTTTTCTTCTACGGGGACTCCTATAATGCATATATTTGTATGCTTGATCATATCCCACAGGTCTCCTAAACTCTGTTCACTTGTCATTATTTTTTCTTCCTGCTCCTCAGTTTGAGTCATTTCAGTTGTTCTGTCTTTGAGTTCATCAATTCTTTCTTCTGTGAGTTCCAATTAGTTGTTGAAATCCCCAAGGGAATTTTTCAGTTCAGTTTTTGTGGTCTTCCACTTCACTATTTCTGTTTTTTTCCTTTTAAAAATTTCTATCTCTTTATTGAGATTCTTCTATTGTTCTTTCATTGTTTTCCTGACAGCCTTTAGTTCTTTTCCTGTGTTTTCCTTTATTTCCTTGAGCATGTTAAGGATCACTGTTTTATAGTCTTTATTCTGTAATGTCCAAAGTATGGTCTTCTTTGTTGATGATTTCTGGATTTTTATGTTGTTCCTTTGTATGGGCCATCATTTCCTGTTTGTTTTGTAATCTTTTGTTGCACACTGTACATTTTAATACTTTAAAGTGTTAATTCTGAGATTTAATCCTAACCTATCTGTTCCTTAACTGTGTACCCAGCTAGTGGCATGGCAGAGATTTTCTTGAATGCCAGGATCTAGTAAAAACAAACCAGCCAACACAAAAAATATCTTTTGCAGTCTTTGCAAATTGGGTCTCCTTCACCCTTGATTAATATTTAGTTTTAATGATATTCCTTTTACATCTCTGGCTTTATATCTCATAGATCATTTAATTCCTAAATGATTGGAGCTAAAACTTAGCTAAAAAAACTTGCTCTATAAACTTAGAGTTAAATAGGAAGGAGTTTCCTTTTGACTTCTAGAAGGAAAGCTGGTGAACAGAAGTGAGTTACAAATAAATGAAATGGAAGGAGGCACATAAGTGATGTAGGGTAGAAAGAAAACTATTTTATATAAAAATTTCTGGAATATCATTTACAAATTATTTTCTAACAAGATTATTGATTTTTAGATGTGGTATTGATTCTCAGAATAACATGTTTATAAAAATGTATGGGACTTTTTCTTGGAGTGGACTAAAGAGGGTAAAATAATCTTTCATACTTCTTCTAAGACTATCATAAACAAGGTCAAAACATGATAAGAAGGGTGATGTGAAAGAAGTGCGTTTCAACAAAAGGATTTAATGAAGATGGAGGGTTTTTAAGATTTTCATCTCATTGAAAGCAGGACAGTTGTTTTGTACAATGAATATCACAGTGCTATCTATAGTAGACACTTCATTGTTTTATATGAAGATATGAAAGGTAGTCAAAAAACACAAAGTTAATATAACCCAATTTGTATCATTATTTTTGCTCAGTCACTTCTGTTGTATATGTAAGATAATTAAATGATGGCATGAAATAAATTTTCAAAAAATTAATCAGGTTAAGCTATTTTATTAAAGTAATTATGTGTTTTTATATCAGCAAAATATTCATCACTACACAAATGTACTGATTTAAATATACTGTTATTAAAGGTAATTTAAGTTCCATGGATGACAATTCCACTAATGTCTCATTTAAACTTTTAGGTAATTTTTTCAATATTTTGGTATTAAATGAGGTACATGAGTTTGTGGTGAAAGCTGTGAAGCAGTATTCAGAGAACGCAACCTTGCAAATCTCAGCGCTCAGCTGTTTAGCGCTCCTCAGTAAGTAATTTTACCAAAAAGGATATTCTTTTAACTGCATTTGATCTTGAACTTTAGCATGATAACAAGAAAGTCATATGTAGAGAAGGAAGTATTAAATGGCTTTTCTGACATAATATAACTCATTTTCCAACAGAGCGTACTTCCAGAAAAGTAACTGGTGACAAGTGCACATGTCCTAGTCATGCAGGATTTTGCTTTACCTCCTTGATTTAGCTTTGTGATTGAATAGCACATCTTCTGTAGTCTGTTAGTTTTGTTTGGTATCCTCTTCCTGCCCTTCTTTTTTTTTTTTTTTTTTTAAGATTTATTTATTTATTTAATTCATTTTAACCCCTCGTTTGTTGTTTTGTGTCCATTTGCTGGGCAATTCTCTGTGTCTGTTTCCTGCCCTCTTTTCTCATCCTTCTCCTCCAGTCTTCACCGGGGTTCAATCCTGGGGACCTCCGATGTGGGAGAGAGGTGTTCTGCCACCTGCGCCACCTTGGTTCCTGGTTTTCGGCGCATCTTGTCTTGGCTATCCCTTGTGTCTCTCTCCTGTTATGTCATCATCTTGCTGTGTGGCTCGGCGGGGCCTGGCAGCATGCACGCCTTCTATATATATATATATATATATTTTACCGGGTGGTCCTGGGGATCGAACCCAGGTCCCTCCATATGGCAGACGGACGACCAAAAATTTGAGCCACATCTGCCCCTTCTCTTCCTGCTTTCATTATTTCTCTAGATGGGTTGGCAATACTATGAGGGGTACTCATATATTAGGTGTGCGATATATTAGAAAGAGCTTTATAATCATCAAGTCCTCTACCAAAGAACAACTCACACTATAGGTAAAATTTCAAGGTATAGACTTAGACCCGGTAATTCAACCTTTAAATAAATTATATATACCTTGTTTTTCTTCTTTCAAGCTGAGACCATTTTCTTAAATCAAGATCTTGAGGAAAAAAATGAGCATCAGGAGAATGATAATGAAGAGGAAGTAGAGAAATTGTTTTGGCTGGAAGCCTGTTATAAAGCGTTAACATGGCATAGAAAAAACAAGCATGTACAGGTTGGACTCTTTCATGAAATTATAGTTATTCAGCATTATGTTTGCTCAGTAATCTATGTTTTAACATATTTCTTTTTTTTCTTCCATAATCCAGGAGGCTGCATGCTGGGCATTAAATAATCTCCTTATGTACCAAAACAGTTTACACAAGAAGATTGGAGATGAAGATGGCCAGTCAGTACTTTTGATTCTATATGATAGAGAATTTAGTTATATATATATATATTTTTAACACTGGTATATATGTTTATTATAAAAATTTTTGAAAACTACAGGAAAGTACAAATAAGAAGATAGAAATTGCTTGTAATTCCACCTGCCAGAGATAATCACTACTAATATTTTGTTGTATATACTTCCAGTCCTTTTTTACTCATACATATTTTAAACAAAAACAGAATATATATTATGTAATTATATATATATATTTTTTTACTTTATTTTGTACATTTAATAATTGTAAATATAAATTAAAAACTAAAAAGTAAACACAGATGAATAAATATATACATTTCTCAATTAAATGTAATGGATACATATAAAAATTTTTTTAATCAAACAATATGTTATACAATCTATTTGGTTTATAGTAACGCATTCATACAGTATTTGTCCTTTTGTGTCTGACTTGCTTTGCTCAACATAATGTCCTCCAGATTCATCCATGTTGTCATATGCTTTATGACTTCATTTCTTCTTACAGCTACATAATAATCCATTGTGTGACTAGGTCACAATTTGTTTATCCCTTCATCTGTTGATGGATACCTGGTTTGTTTCCAACTTTTGGCAATGATGAATAATGTGGCTATGAACATCGGTGTGCAGATGTCTGTTCATGTCACCGTTCTCATTTCTTCTGGGAATATACCCAGTAGTGGTATTGCAGGGTCACGTGGCAAGTCTATATTCAACTTCTTTAGGAACTGCCAAACAGTCCTCCATAGTGGCTGTACCATTCTGCATACCCACCAACAGTGAAGAAGTGTTCCTATCTCTCCACATCCTCTCCACACTTGTATTTCTCTGTCTTTTTAATAGTGGCCATTCTGATAGATGTGAAATGATAGCTCATTGTAGTTTTGATTTGCATTTCCCTAATCATGAGTGATGTTGAGTATTTCTTCATGTCTTTTTTTGCCATTTGTATTTCTTCTTTGGAGAAATGTCTATTCAAGTCTTTGGCCCATTTTTTAATTGAGTTGTTTGTCTTTTTATTGTTGCATTGTAACATTTCTTTATATATCCTGGGTATTAAACCCTTATCAGATATGTGATTTCCAAATATTTTTTACCATTGAGTTGGCTGCCTTTTCATCCTTCTGACAAAGTCCTGTGAGGTACAAAAGTGTTTAATTTTGAGGAGGTCCCATTTATCTATTTTTTCTTTTGTTGCACGTGCTCTGGGTATAAATAAGGTCCAAGAAACCACCACCTACTACAAGGTCTTGAAGATGTTTCCCTTGAAGATGGTCCTGGCTTTTATATTTAGATCTTTGATCCATTTTAAGTTGATTCTTGTATAGGGGGTAAGATAGGGGTCCTCTTTTATTCTTTTGGCTATAGATATCCAGTTCTCCCAATACCATTTGTTGAAGATAACTGTTTTTCCCATTAGTGTGGGCTTGGTAGGTTTGTCAAAAGCTAGTTGAGTGTATAGGTGAGGGTTTATTTCTGGGTTCTCAATTCTATTCCACTGATTGATGTGTCTATCTTTATGCCAGTACCATGCTGTTTTGACCACTATAGCTTTGTAATATGTTTCAAGGTCAGGCATTGAAATTTCTCCCACGTCACTCTTCTTTTTTAGAATGCTTTTGGCTATTTGGGTGCACTTACCCTTCCAGATGAATTTGGTAATTGCCTTCTCTAATTCTGTAAAGTAAGCTGTTGGGATTTTGGTTGGTATTGCATTGAACCTATAAATCAGTTTGGGCAAGATTGACATCTTCACGATATTTATTCTCCCAATCCATGAACATGGAATGTCTTTCTATTTGTTTAGGTCTTTTAAAATTTCTTTTAGCATTGTTTTGTAGTTTTCTGCATATAGGTCCTGTACTTCTTTTTTGTTTGTTTGTTTGTTTGTTTGTAGCTGTAATGCTTTTTTTTTTTTAACTTTATTTTGTACATTTAATAATTGAAAACATAAGCAATAAAAAACTAAAAAGTAAACACAGATGAATAAATATATACATTTCTCAATTAAATGTAATGGATACATGTAAATTTTTTTGTTTTGTTTTTTGTTTGTTTTTTTGTTTTTTTTGTGTGTGAATCAAACAATATATTTACACAATATATTTGGTTCATAGTAATGCATTCATTTGTCCTTTTGTGTCTGGCTTGCTTCACTCAACATAATGTCCTCCAGATTCATCCATGTTGCCATATGCTTTATGACTTCATTTCTTCTTACAGCTGCATAATATTCCATTGTGTGAATAGACCACAGTTTGTTTAATCCATTCATCTGTTGATGGACACCTGGGTTGTTTCCAGCTTTTGGCAATGATGAATAATGTGGCTATGAACATTGGCATGCAGATGTCTGTTCGTGTCACTGCTCTCAGTTCTTCTGAGATGCAGAAATACCCAGTAGTGGTATTGCAGGGTCATGTGGCAAGTCTATATAGACTTGCCATGTGGTCCTGTAGTTCTTTGGTTAAATTAACTCCTAGGCATTTGAGTTTTTTTGTTGCTATTGAAAATGGAATGTTTCCCCTGATTTCCTACTCAGGTTGTTCAATACTAGTGTACAAAAACATTACTGATTTTTGCGTGTTGATCTTGTATCCTGCCACTTTGCTGAACTCATTTATTAGTTCAAGTAGCTTTGTCTTGGATACTTCAGGATTTTCTAAGTACAGGATCATGTCATCCGCAAACAGTGAGAGTTTTACTTCCTCTTTTCCTATTTGGATGCCTTCAATTTTTTTTTTCTTGTCTAATTGCCCTAGCTAGAACTAGTACAATGTTGAATAACAATGGTGACAGTGGGCATCCTTGTCTTGTTTCTGTTCTTAGAGGGAAAGCTTTCAACCTTTCCCCATTGAGTATGATGTTGCTGTGGGTTTTTCATATATGCCTTTTTTCATATTGAGGAATTTTCCTTTTATTCCTATCTTTTGAAGGGTTTTTATCAAAAAAGGATGCTGGATTTTGTCAAGTGCCTTTTCTGCATCTATTGAGATGATCATGTGGTTTTTTTCCTTCAATTTGTTAATGTGGCATATTACATTGATTGATTTTCTTATGTTGAACCAGCCTTGCATACCGGGAATAAATCCCACTTGATTGTGATGTATAAGTCTTTTGATATGCTGTTGAAGTTGATTTGCAACTATTTTGTTGAGAATGTTTGCATTTATGTTCATTAGAGAGATTGGTCTGTGATTTTCTTTTCTTGTAGAAACTTTATCTGGCTCTGGTATTAAGGTGATGTTGGTTTCATAAAATGTGTTGGGTAATTTTTGCTCCTCTTCAATTTTTTTGCAAGAGTTTAAACAGGATTGGTGTTAATTCTTTTCGAAATGCTTGGTAGAATTGACCTGTGAAGCCATCTGGTCCTGGACTTTTCTTTGCTGGGAGATTTTTGATGACAGATTCAATCTCCTTAAATGTGATTGGTTTGTTAAGTTCTTGTATTTCTTGTAGCATCAGTGTAGGTTGGTTGTGCGTTTCTAGAAGTTTGTCCATTTCATCTAGGTTGTCTAGTTTGTTGGCATATAGTTTCTCATAATAGCCTCTTATGATTCTTTTTATTTCTGTGAGGTCATTTGTAACCCCCCCCCCCTTTCATTTCTGATTGTATTTATTTGCATCTGCTCTCTTTTTTTCTTTGTTAGTCTAGTGAGGGGTTTGTCAATTTTATTGATCTTCTCAAATAACCAGCTTTTGGTTTTGTTGATTTTCTCTATTGTTTTTCTGTTCTCATTTTCATTTATTTCTGCTCTAATCTTTATTATTTCTTTCCTTCTGCTTGCTTTGGGACTGGTTTGCTGTTCTTTTTCTAGTTTCTCTAGTTGTTCAGTTAAATCTTTGAGTTTAGCTCTTTCTTGTTTTTTAATATAGGCATTTAACGCTATAAATTTTCCTCTCAAGACTGCCTTCGCTGTATCCCATAAGTTTTGATACGTAGCGTTCTCATTTTCATTTGTCTCAATATATTTACTGATTTCACTTGCAATTTCTTCTTTGACCCACCGATTATTTAGGAGTGTGTTGTTCAGGCTCTACACATTTACGAATTTACTTTTTTCCTGTCTGTTATTGATTTCTAGTTTCATTCCATTATGATCTGAAAAGGTGCTTTATATAATTTCAGTCTTTTTATATTTATTGAGAGCTTCATTGTGACCTAACATATGGTCTATCCTGGAGAAAGATCCATGGGCACTTGAGAAGAATGTATAACCCTCTGAGTTTGGATGCAGTGTTCTGTATATGTCTATTGGGTCTAACTTTTTTTATCATATTGTTCAAGTTCTCTGTTTCCTTGTTGATCTTCTGTCTAATTGTTCTATCTAATGATGTAAGTGGAGTGTTGAAGTCTCCAACGATTATTGTAGAAATGTCTATTTCTACCTTCAGTTTTGCCAGAGTTTGTCTCATATATTTTGGGGCACCCTGGTTAGGTGCATAGATATTTATGACAGTTATATCTTCCTAGTGGATTGTCCCTTTTATTAATATATAATGGCCTTCTGTATCTCATAACTTTTTGCATTTAAAGTCTGTTTTGTCTGATAGTAGTATAGCTACCCCTGTTCTTTTCTGGTTACTAATAGCGTGCAGTATCTTTTTCCAGCCTTTCACTTTCAGCTGGTTTGTATCCCTGGGTCTAAGGTGAGTTTCTTGTAAGCAGCATATGGATCGCTCATGTTTTTTTAATCCACTCTATCAGCCTGTATCCTTTGATTGGGGGGTTTAATCCATTCACTTTCAATGATATTACTGTAAATGCACTATTTACTTCCTCCATTATATTCTTTGGTTTTCATATGTCATCTTGTTTTTGAATCTCTTTTTACTCTTTGGTTATCCTTTTTGCTATTCTTTCTTCTATACTCTTCTCCAAGCCTCTCTCTCCTGTTTTTATCTTTCAGGTTCTAAGGCTTCCTTTAATATTTCCTGCAAAGGTGGATTCTTTTTTGCAAACTCTCTTAGTTTCTGTTTGTTTGTGAATATTTTATACTCACCTTCATATTTGAAGGACAGTTTTGCTGGATAAGGAATTCTCGGCTGGCAGTTTTTCTCTTTCAGCTTCCTAATGTATCATACCACTGTCTTCTTGCCTCCATGGTTTCTGAAGAGAATCTGCATTAAGTCTTACTGGATATCCCTTGTACATGATTGTTTGCTTCTCTCTTGCCACTCTGAGAATTTTCTCTTTATCTTTGACATTTGACATTCTGAGTAGTATGTGTCTTGGCATAGGTCTATTTGGATTTATTCTGACTGTGGTATGGTGTGATTCTTGGACATATAAGTTCATTTCTTTCGTGAGAGTTGGGAAATTTTCATTTATTATTTCCTCAAGTACTCTTTCTGTCCCTTTTTCCTTCTCTTCTCCTTCTGGAACTCCCGTGACACGTATGTTGTTGCATTTTGTGTTGTCATTCAACTCTCTGAGCCCCTGCTCAATTTTTTCATTCTTTTCTCTCTTCAATTTTAGCTGTATTGTCTTCGGTATCACTTATTCTTTCTTCTATCATTTTGAGTCTGCTGTTGTATGCCTCAAATGTGTTTTTTTTTTTTAAAGATTTTATTTATTTATTCATCCATCCCCCCCTTGCTGCCCGCGCTCGCTGGGTCAGCCAACCACGCCGCGCGGGCGGGCCTGCCCTCACCAGGAGGCCCCGGGAACCGAACCCGGGTCCCCCCATATGGTAAATGGGAGCCCCACTGATTGAGCCACAGCCGCTTCCCTCAAATGTGTTTTTGACCTTACCTATTGTGTCTTTCATTCCCATGAACTCCATTACTTTTCTGTTTAGGATTTCAGATTCTTCTTTGCATTCACTCATTGTCTTCTTGATGTCATTTATCTCTTTAACTATATTGTCTTTCAGCTCATTAATTTGATTTTGGAAATTTGTGTTCCTCTCGCTAATTAGTTCTCTCAAATTCTGCATCTCTTCTGGGACTTTGATGTATTCCTTTTCTTGGGCCATGTCTTCTATTTTCTTAGTATGGCTCGTGAGTTTTTGCTGGTGTTTAGGCATCTGGTTAGGATGTAGTTACTCAGATGCTCAATCTCTTTCTCTTTTATAGGGATTTAGTGGCAGGAGGCTGTGAGTTATCCACAGCTCTTTGATTTTTGGCCCAACCTGGGTTATTAAGATCGTCCTACTGGTTGCTCAAGACTTGGCACTGGATGCAGTAATTGGTTGTAGAGTCACTTCCTAGGGATTTGGGCAGTGAGATTATAGAGGCCAGGAAAAGCCTCTCCTACTTATTTTTAATTTTCTTATGTGCACTTCCTTGGTCTGCCAGGAGATGACACTCTTTGGCAGCTCTCAATTCAATGCCTAGTCGAGTGTTTGTTGCAACACAGGCCAGATCAATGTGATAGAGCTTCCTGTCTGGGGGCTAAGAGCCTTGTAATTCAAACTTTCTGAGACAGTTCTCCAGTCTTCTCTGGCAGCCCCCTCCCTTTTCCCAGCTAGGAAATATTTCCACTCCCCTCTGAGTCCTCAACAATCAGTCCCTGTTAGTAGAGAAGGAGATTGGGAGGTTTGTATATCTTTAGCCCCTTGCAGGCTCCAAGGCAAACAATGGCGCACTCCCACCCAGCCTGGAAGAGCTTTCAGGATGTGGCAGACCAAACCTGTGTGTCAAAAATTGAGTCAGCCCCAGGCTCTCTCTCCCCTCTCCTGTGGAGCACTCAACAATTAGTCCAGGCTAGAAGACAGGGAGATTGCGAGGGTCAGATTTCTGCAGTCCTTCCCCGGCTCCCAGGGCAAGCCACCGTGTGGTTCCACCTGGCCTGGAAGGGTCCGTGGGGCTCCACAGCCCAAATTTGCGGGTCAGAACCTGAGTCAGCCTTAGGCTGTGTCCCTTTCTCTCCCCTTTCCTGGAGTGGTAGATCCCTGGAGCTGCCTTTGTCTGCAGGCCCAGAGACCCAAGAATTCTAAGGAGTGTGGGGGAGGGTGCCGGCAGCAGCAGACGCTGCTGGGTTCCAACTCACGGTTCTGTAGTTGCAATTTTCCTCATTTGTCCCTCTCTCCTCTGGGTGGTGTGCAGCCTTCACCTGCTGTCCTAAACCTTAGAAGATCTTTTTCGGGGCTGTTTCAGCTTGTCCTCTAGCTATTTTTCTGGAGAAAAGATTCCCGTGTCTTACTAGTCCTCCATCTTCCCGGAAGTCCTCAGTTATATTTTTGATTGCTGCATATAAAATACCTTAAGTGTAATTTTTTTGTTAAAAATATTTTTAAAAATTTTAAATCTTTTTTTATTCTTTGTTTTTTTACAAATATTTTTATGTAGGCATTTATATTTTGAGTGTTGCCACAAAATAGTAGTGGATAAATAATATTTTGATCTCAATGCCTTCAATAATTAGAAAAAGGTGGTATGTTTGAGAGTTATTACTGAGAGATTTGGAACTAAGGGTCATTCAGTAATTTATGAATCATGGAGAAAGAGTCTTTAATTTTTCTGTCTTATCACTTAAAATGCATTATTAGGTAATCTCAGGTGATAGAAACCATAGGATGTCTGTGACCTTTTCTACTGCTAAGGCTAGCCAGCAGGTTGTCAATCTCAGGAATCAGATTTGGTTAGAAAGCCTCCTAAGGAGTTTCCCCACTCAGTGTGGCAGTTTTGACTGGTCTTCTGTTGCGAGGATTATTTGAAGCTGTTAGCTCCTGAGGAGATTTCAACAGTAGTGGCATTTCAAACATCACAGGACCAGCTCTTTCTCCCCAAAGTACAAGCTGTAACACCCAGACTTGTGTGTCTATGAGATTTGTTTCATGTCCGTGAGCCTCTGTGTTTTATGGCAACTGCTTATAACTGTGCCATTTGCACTGGGTATCCCCCTAGTCTTAAAATTTTAATGACAAACTTTGGAAAGTTAAATAATAATATTCTACATCTCAAATTCTGACAGCCTGTTTGCATAGTTATCTTTATGTTGTCCCACTGCCAAGAAGAAAGGGAATTAATGACAATGATACTATTTAAACATCCCCATTCAAAAAACATTAATTCTTTTGAAAACCATACTTCAAGCCAGCATCCTAATTATCCCACTTTGAGCAATCTACTTAAAAGGTCAGGGTAAGGCAGATTCATGTTGCAGTTTATAATGTTCATAGTATTTAACCTCAATATCCAAAGATTTTAAAAGTAGTCTGTTTTTTTAAAAGAAAACATGTTTTATGTTCTGTGCCTTTAAAGTCCACTATGATTCTTTATGTTTTCCAATTTTCCTTTCTTGATTTTCTCTGTTACCTATAAAAGTTATCTTCCTGCCTTATCCTTCATTTTATTCTTTTACCTTTTTCCTGTTATTATCTCTTGCTTTATCTGCTGAGCTGTTTTTTTCCCCTGCATTGCTTATCAGCTTTGGAAGAAACATATTAATGTTGATTTTATTAACATTTACTGGAATTGAACCTAACTTTTAAATTTAAAAATGTTTAACTAGAATTCACTCTTATAAGTAGAGAAGGTCTAAGGTGTTATTTATGTACTCTTATTTTTATTAGAGAGAATAAATAATGGTAAGTGAATATTTAAGCAGATTATTAAAAAGAATAACTATTAATATTATGGTTGAATTTTTGTGAAAGAGTTCCAGCTCACAGGGAAGTGATGCTTTCCATGCTGATGCATTCCTCGTCAAAAGAAGTATTCCAGGCTTCTGCGAATGCGTTGTCAACTCTGTTAGAACAAAATGGTAAGGGGTGCACCATATTTTTCAATAAAGGAAAATCCATTTTGTGTTTTTTCATATAAAAATAATACACTGTAAAAATTCATATCTATAGATAAATATCTGAAATATAGATATATTGAAATAGAGGTGAAAGGATATAGAAGAAAATAAACATTTTGATGTATAAATTCTTCTGCACTTCTGTGTAGCTACTCACACCCTGGCATATACAGTGTATTCTTTGTAGAAATGGGATCATATTATACTCTTTTGTAGCCAACTTTTATATTATTTTGTCTTTTCATTTTAATGTGTATATTCTCACATTATTATTTTTAATGGCTGTGTAGTTTGTGCCTGTATCCTATTTTATGGACCAAATTCTTGTTGATGGATTTTTAGCTTGTGTCTAATGGTTTTTTGTTTTTTGTTTTTTTTTTTGTAAACCTATAATAAACACCTCTCTCCAGACCTTTCCTTTATACACTGTTCCCGTTATTTTCTTCAGAAAGCTTTCTAGAAATGCAGCTTATTGGAGGAACAGTCACTGTTTTTAAATCTGGCACAATTGTCCATTATAAAATTTTTATGCTACTATTTTTCTTGAAATGGTCCTTTACATATAGGTCTTATAAGTCTGATCAAAAGCTCTGCATTATTAGGAGAGAAAAATGGCTGATATACCGATGAGGCCTCCTATTCCTGTCCTCATTAGAAGGAAATACTGGCTGAAAACTTTGGGAGAAAATGTATCATAGAGTCATTGGGACTTGTCCCCTCTTTCAGGATAGTTTTAAATGGAGAAAAATGGAGAAAAATACTAAAAGCCTGAGATAGATACCAGTGTTTACACCAGCCTTAATAGCGAACCTCGGTAGAATGAAAGGATGAAAAAAAAAAAAAACACCTCACTCACATTTCTTTATACTATTATTTGTCAAATCAGGAGGAAAATTGTTTCTACTTCCTTTTCCTCCCATCTCACCCCACCTCTCTGACAACTTTTTAATAAAAGGCATGGATTGCCAAGAGCACTGATAGATGGGGTTGCTCGCAAAGAGCTTATCAGAGTAGGAGGGGTAGGAAAGGGAATTATTATTCTGGAACTTCCTGTGTTCTTCTGTGCAGTTTGAGAGTCCTGGATGGGGATCTCACTCCTGAAAACAAGCACTGGACTTTGCTGCTTTTGTGTGGGGGCACCTTAGAGAGGAAACAGACATTTACCATGTACAGACAACACTGTGTTGGGGCTGTAATTCTTAACCACCTGACATGCAAACAAAGGTATCATGACTTTGTCAGACGTGGGACTGTTTCTTGTCATAGCATCTGAGGATTAATTACATTTGGAGTCAGCCTTGATTTCTTTGTTGAGAGTCAGGTCTCTGCTCTTTCTAACTCCTTTTTTTTTTTTCAATTTAAACAAATTATTGAAGTCTATCACTCATACATGAACATACATAAACAATAAGTGTATAGTAATAGTTGTGAACTTTCAAAACAAACATACATAACATCATACAGGGCTCTCATACCTCACCCTACCACCAATACCTTGCATTGTTGTGAAACATTTTTTACTAGTGATGAAAGAGCTTCCTTACGTCTTTGTTTCTGGCTATCTCCCAGGCGTACTATCTTCATATCCCTTTGCATTGTCTTTGGAGTTGAGCTGCTGAGTAATAAGAATTTGAACCGCTTGTTCACCAACCTCTCTAGGTCATTTCTCATTAAAAGACTCTTGGGTACAGAGCTGGGTGAGGTTTTCTAGAAAATGACTGGATTGGCAGTGAGAAGAACTAGGCTCTGCCATGGTAGCCCTGAGGTCAAGTCAGAAAGTCTTGTGAGCTGTTTTCTTCATTTAAATAATTATTTCCAGTTACTGTTTATTGAGCTCCTGCTATGTGTCAGGCGATGCTCTTGGCACTTGGGGTATATCAGTTAATAAAGGAGTTAAAAGTCCCAGGCTCATGGAACTTAACCTCTAGTGGGGAAGGTAGATAATAAAGAAGAAATAAATGTGATATAGCTAAGAAATAAAAAAATGATGCAAGGAAGGAGACTATGAAAAGGTAGGGGTCAGAGGAGATGAAATTGTGAAGAGGCAGCCAGGAATGGCCTCATTGAGAAGGTAGTTATTGAGTAAAGACTTGAAAGAAGTTGAATATTGTTATTGGCCTTTTAAAGAAGATAATTTCCTGCTAATGTGGGGTTGGTGAGGTCAACAGTACTATGTGAATAATAAGTAAATGGGATAATATGTATAAAATGCTCTCTAAACTCTAAAGTTGACTCCATGATGTAATTTATTCTCCTAGGTCTGGTGTGGGATCAAATAACTGTTCACAATTTCCAAGTCACAATTAACCTGTTTTCCTGAAAAACAGTGCTAATTTTGCAATTTGGTTAATATCTAGAACAGTGGCTCTTAAAATGTCCCGAGACCGGTAGCATTACCTGGGAATGTGTTAAAAATATAAATTCTTGGGTCCCACACAGACCTACTGAATCATAAACTCTGGGGCTGAGAGCCAGCAGTATGTGTTTTGACAAGCTCTCCAGGTGATTCTAATGCATGAGAACCACTGGTCTAGAATAGCTTCTCCATAATCAAGCGAAATAACCAACTTTTTATTGTAAATTAATGTGTGATATTCTGGGTGTCTTCAAAAGGTATGAAATAGCAAAGAGTCTTTCAGGAAGTAGTAGCACTTTAGAATGTATATATCACTTCTTTTTTTTAGGCAAGCAAGTAGAGAGTTTATTGCCAAACTAGAGAAAGGGAAAGTACACACTGGAGACATGGGTGCTCAAGGAGAGGCAGGCACTGGGCCCCCCACATAGACTTTACTAAGACTCTTCTTTCCTCTTACCCCTTCCCCATGTGGGGGAGGGACCCCAGCTATTTGCTCTTCTGATTGGCTGCCTCTCTGCCTTCCTATTGGTTTATACCTTGGCCACTAAGATAGCACACCTGTCAGCTTTCAGGGAACCATTGAGGAGACCTTTCTGTTTGGAGTTATCAGGGACTTTCTACTTACTTCTGAGTTTTGTGCCATCTTTTCCTTTTCTCCCAATTTGAGATTGACAACTCAGTTTTAAAAACAGACTTAGGTTAAAACTTTCTAATTTTCATTTTCTGCCACTTTAACGTGTTGAATTACAGTGTATAATGTTGGAATTGATTTAGATAGAGGATTTAAGACAACTGATATTTATATGGAAATTTCAAGACAGTGGATTTGAATGTAGTGAAGAGAGCTATTATGTAGAGGAGAGTTATTCTGTAATCATTATCTCTGGAATATAGTTAATTCTACAAGTAGAATGTAAAATCACTTTTAAAGCTTATTGATGTCCTTCCTAAGCTTTGGCATAACTTTGTGAAAAAAATGTAGTTATTTATGCCCTACATCAGTGCTTTCCATCCTTTTTTCCATGGAGGCATATGTAGACATGGCATTTGTTTTGTTCGCTGTGGTAAGTATACCAGGCAGCGCAAAGCTGAAAGCAGCTCAGCCTGGTACCAGTCCCTGGCCCCAACCTGAGCCCCCACCCCAGAGGTGAGGGGATGGTCAAGATCTCTATATACCTGTAACTTAGTCCCACCTTGCTAGTTTCCAGCTCCTCTGGTGGATCTTAGCTCCATAGAAGCACAGCTATTTTGTGAAGCTATTTTGAGTATTAGAAAGAAAATTTTCTCTTATCCTTATTTTGGCAGGCATTATTTTAAAACATTATCCTGTAAACACCCTCTTCTCACATTAGCAGGGTTATGATGGTTATGATGATCCCACCGGAACCAGCCTATTCTGTGAATATAACATTTAAAACCAAAACCCCAGCAGAGGGATAATAAATGTGAAAAAAAAGAGAGAAAGAACACAGTATATATTTTAAAGAAATAACATTAATGATCTTTAAATTGTCAATGAAATATAAATTATGTATGTATTTTTATATGCTTTCCTGTGAATTTGGACTTCTTAATACTCTATGACTTGTAAATTTATGAAAATGTGCTTTCATTTCTATAAGTAACATTAAAAAAATCTTGTAGTTTATTTCAGAAAAATCCTGTTATCAAAAGGAATATACCTGAATGTATTGGAGTTAATGCAGAAGCATATACATTTTCCTGAAGTGGCTGAAAGTGGCTGTAAAATGCTAAATCATCTTTTTGAAGGAAGGTAAGATAGATTCATGAACTTATGCAGAATATATAATATTGGAGCAGGCAGAATAACAACATTTCAAGTGCATTACTAGGAATGAAAAGGAAAACATTAGGTATCTAAAGATTAAAACATTTTGCAGTATACTCTCATATCACTGATATAACAGATTTATGTTATCCAAACTTTGAAAGATATGGCAGAGATTGTAGAAATGTGTTGAAGGTTTGCTTTTTTGCTTGGTGTTGATTGAATTTTGAAAAATGGTAATTTCAATAATTTTTCAAATTATTGTGTATGTATGAAAAGTATAAAAGAAACGATAAAATCATGATGTCTTCTAATTGTTGCTTTTTCACAAATACATTATGTATTAGTCACTGAAAGGGCTGCTGATTCAAAGTACCAGAACTCTGTTGGCTTTTATAAAGGGTCTTTATTTGGGGTAGAAGCTTACAGTTACAAAGCCCTAAAGAGTCCAACTCAAGGTTACTTAAGAGGTACATCCTCACCCAAAGTCAGTTGCCACATGTTGATGCAAGATGGTGGGCAATGTCTGCGAGGGTTCAGCCTTCCTCTTTCCTCTTAGGGCTCTGTGGTCCCAACTTCTTCCAGTCGCAGCTGTAGGCTGGCATAGGGCTCTTTCTCTTCCTTTGGGGTTTGTTTCTTTCTGGGCTCAGCTGCTCTGGGTCAGCTGTAAACTATCAGGCTCATCTCTCTTCCCAGGGCTGGCAGGATCCTCTGTTTATCTTCTCTGTGTATCTACTTCCATTTTCTTGATTGAGTGTCCATTTATATAGCCCACCAAGAGGGTGGGGACTCAACCCTACACACCCTAATGACGTGGTAGAATCAAAGCCCTAATCTTTTTTTGTTTTGTTTTGTTTTTGGTATTCTAGTATAGATTTATTGTGATTCTAGCAATGGAAGAACTTTTATCACTGATGTGGAGTCAGTGGCCACTGGAGGTTCTGAGGGCAGGGAGAGGGAAAAACAGGTGTAATATGGGGACATGGTTGGTACTTGGGAATTGTCCTGAATGACATTGCAATGATAGATACAAGCCATTATATATCTTGCCATAACTTACAAAATTGTGTAGGAGAGAGTGTAAACTACAATGTAAACTAAGGTCCACACTTAGTGGCAATGCTCCATAACGTGTTCATCAATTGTAACAAATCTACCACACTAATGAAGGATGTTGTTAATGTGGGAAAATATATGGGAATCCCCTATATTTTTTATGTAACATTTATGCAATCTAAGTATCTTTGAAATTTTTTTTAAAGTATATTTTTATTTAAAAAATAGAGTATAGAGGGATATTATAAATATGGTAAGAGGGTAATAAGTACTTCAATTAGGACATCTCTGAGCCAAAGTCCCCATGACCTAGAAGCCAACTAAAACCTAATTAGCTCAATCAGATTCAGGAGGTGTGTAAGCTGATTTGGATGCTTCTCTAGCATGGGCCTCTAATGCAACCACCTCTTAGTAAACATCCTCTTGACTGCACTGGGTCCCCACTAATACATACACACCTCCTTGGGAAGCCAGAATATAGTATAATGCTAATGAATTTTGTATACTCACTTTGCAAGGTTACAATACTTTGTCAGCTAGTGAGCTGATGTCTTGTCCTAGTTGGAAGATAGATTTCTCTAACTCTAATGCTACCTTTTCTAAAACCATCTGTAATCTTATGGTGTATCTTCCAACACAGGAGATACTTTCCCCAATGAAAAGGGGAACAATACCAAGAACAGAACACCCAATGAATTTAGCCTGGATTATGGTTCTTTCCAAGACCCATTTAGAGCTGTCTCCAGTCTTGCAATAATCGCTTCACAGGTTTTTTTTTTTATTTTAAAGATTTTATTTATTTACTTTATCCATTTTAAACCCCCCCTTCCCCATTTGCTGTTTTTGTGTCCATTTGCTGTGCAATTCTCTGTGTCTGTTTTCTGCCATCTCTTCTCATCCTCCTCCTCCAGTCTTCACCAGGATTCGATCCTGGAGACCTCCAATGTAGGAGAGAGGTATTCTGCTGCCTGCGCCACCTCAGCTCCTGGCTTTTGGAGCTTTCGGAGCATCTCGTCTTGTCTCTCCTCTGCTACGTCATCATCCTGCTGCATGGCTCCCGGGGCCCGACAGCTCAGCGGCACACAGAGCCTGGCAGCCCATGCACTTTCTATATATATTTTTTTTATTTTACCGGGAGGTCCCGGGGATTGAACCCAGGTCCCTCCATATGGCAGACGGACGCCCAACCATTTGAGCCACATCCACCCCCCTTCACAGGTTTTTATAGTATGGGAAGAGGTCATAAGAGTCTTCATATTTCTAATTTTCTCTTTTGGAAATAAAAGCCATTTGGGGAACAGCAGAAGTTATATAACAGGGACTAACCCAGTTTATGGGTAGTACTTTGTATGTCTTGTGTCCACATACAAAATAATGTCCTTGAAGAGCTTAATAAGGTTATCTATTGCCTTTAAATAAGATATTGGCATGTAGAGGTAATTGGGTATAAACCCCAAAAGGAGAATCATAACCATCATCATCTTCATTGTGATGTGAAATCTTAGCCCCATTTAACCAACAATTTCCTTTGTTTAATCCTTCAGCCCACCAGAAATGTGTGCCTTGAGTCGAATAAGTTCTCATGTTATTTAACCAACAATTTCCTTTGTTTAAATCCTTCAGCACACCAGAAATGTGTGCCTTGAGTGGAATAAGTTCTCATGTTATTAAAACCTTGGTGTGCTAGAAGAAAAAGGAATTGTGTTCAAGGTAGGAGTAAACAGGGCAGAAATAGGGCAAAGAGTAGATAAAAGAAAATCATGACAAAGATAGGGTATTACTGGGGATGGAGATTGGGTATTTTAAGTGGTATAGGATGAATAAGAGTGTTTAGAAAGATGGTGAAAAGGAAGAGACAGAGAATAATATAAGGAAATTCAGGCATATCTTGATCCATGATCTTGGGCATCATCTGCTTGGTCTGACATCTTGGGCAGAAGCTGTCTATATCAGATGTCATCTACTTGTGGAATTCTCATGTCAATTTGAGATCCAAAATGGGAGTAACCTCTTAAGGGCTTAGAGCATGTTTTAGTTGTGACAGGTGGACCCAGGAGTCAATTCCTGTAGTCCTATAGTGGTGGCCAATAAGACTTGACAAGGTCCTTTCCATTTAGGTTCTAAAGCAGTCTTATGTTGATGTCTCTTCCAGTATATCAAATCTCCTGGCTGAATGTCATGTAGAGACTGCGTTAGAGGAGTCTCAGGAAAAGCAGCCTAGGTTTGCGTGTTGATCCGCGCAGGGGAGACATGGCAAGAGGAGGGTGCAGAAGCCAGGAGGGCCCCAAGTGCAGTAGCAGGATGCGGAAGCCACCAGGAGCAGGAGCGGGGGGGGGGGGGCCAGGAGTGCAACAGGGGTCAGGAACAGGAGCAGAAGGCCAAAGCCCTAATCTTTATTTGGTAAAGTAAAAGTGAAACCTCTGAATTTAGTACAATCAAAGGGGTATCATGCCCAGAGGAATAGACCAGTTTACAAACATAATATCTCTTTTTGGAGTTCATAAATAATATCAAACTGCCACACATTATTATTTCTTCATTTGAATTAACTTTATATTTTCTTCCTGCTTTCATTTCTTAGCTAAGGAAGCTTTCAGTCACATCTAGGCTAAGATCAGAGTTATTATTAGTGGCACATCAGAGATCAGATAATTTATTTGGGGGTAGATGGAAGATAGGGAGGGGTGGAAAGTTTGGCTTGTAAAAATCCTGTTTAAAAGACCAAAACTAAATTATATGCAGACAGTGCCTACTGTAGCATATGTTTAGTACTGTTTGGCATTTTATTAGTCCAATAAATGTGAGGTAATTTTGGCTTTAAGTAAATTTCAAACAAAAAAGAGCCTGTATAGAAAACTGTCATGTGTAGGAGTAAAATTAAATGGCCACAGACTTTTTCAGTCAAAACTGATTTTCATTTGTGGATTTGCCACTAATTTGAGACAACTATTTGATCTCTAAACTTCAGGTTCCTCATCTGTAAAGACAGATAACAGCTTCACAAGTTATAATTTTATAATGTAAGGATTAAATACAATTATTAAAAAGGGGTTAGAATAATGCCTGGCACATTGTATGCACATAAATAACATATTTATGTTATTAAATATGAATAAATGAAGTAAATATAGCTTGATAAACTATACGTAGCAGGTTTATAGGAATGTAAGGAATGGAGTTGTACTGTTTCATTTTTTTAACATCAGTCCAACTAATCTATTTATGTTAGTACATGTCATAACGCTAACTTGTATTTCACTTGTTTAAATGTTGCTATTTAAGATTTAAATGAGAAGGTTATCTAAATGCTGACTTATATGATGGTGGATGTGTGTGAACCTTTATAAATGAGGCAGAATTACAGTGGCATAATCTCCAGTTTAGGTTCAATAGATTCTGGGCAAGCCATTTAATGTTTTTGGCTGATTCCTCCTATGTAAAATTTGAACAGTTCCAGTCTTGGGGATTCAAAGTTAACTATGACAACATACCTGCCTTTAAAAAGCTCACTGTCTCGTGAGGGAGATGGATTTGTGACCAGATAATTTCAATACTTTGTGAGAATGGAATAGCAGTGATTTGTAAAAGACAAAATAGAGCAGAGTGGACTTAGCTGGGGTAATGGAAGGAGAGGAGGCTTTAAAGAGGGGATGTGTTTAAACTGGGTCTTTAAGGGGGAAAAAGGAGGAGATATATCTCAATGACTGTGGAGCCAAGCAAAAGGAAGGCATGGTTCCTAGATGGGCAACTTTCAGTTAACATAGTACTGTGCAAAGCAAGGAACTTATATTAAAGGTCAGAGTACCTACTAAAATCCAGTTGAGTAATACTTGTTCACATGCAAAAGGAAGAATAACCAAGACTTAGAGTAACCAAGACTTTAATGCAGAGTAAAACTAATTAAGAATACCAGGTAGGACATTCAGTGATGCGAGTCTGGAAGAGATGGGATGGTATGATCCAAGTCCTTCTTTGGGCCCAGACGAGTTTGGATTCCAGCTCTGTCACTTTCTAGTCATAGGACGTTGTTATTTAACCACAGTCAGCCCAAGTTCTTCATCCAGAAAATGGGGATAAGAGCACCCACTTTGCAGGGTTGTATATAGTGAGTCATACACAGATCAGAAGGAAGCTGCTGGTTTCACAAAACTAAATGAAAAGACTCCCAGTTTACTGTGAATTTTACCTGTTGAGGTCAAAAGTTTATTAAATAATAATTAAAATTATGTATGCTCATGTTACTGCATTCATATGCATTTTCATATAGCCTTTTCTAATAAAATATATCGATTTTCTTTTCTTGCATTTCTTTTTGGTGTTTGTGTAATTGAATTGGATTGTACTTTAAAAAAACATTTCAATTTTGTCTTTCTAGTAACACTTCCCTGGATGCGATGGCAACAGTGGCCCCCAAAATACTAACAGTTATGAAAAGCCACGAAACATCGTTTTCAGTGCAGCTGGAGGCACTTCGAGCTATTTTACATTTTATAGTTCCAAGTAAGTTACATAATTGATTGTGGGAGAAGCTAGCAATTTAAATGGATTTTTGACTTTTAATGAAATAACTTTCTAGGCAAGCATTAAAGGCCCCGGTTCTGCCAACTAAATGTAAATCTTGCTGCTAAGTCAAAAATAAAAATAGAGGATACATGATGATGTGGAAGAGTCACAAAAATCAATTTATAAGACAATTCAGTAACTTATTTACACGATTTAAGTTCAAAATAGTGTTGAGCTTTTACCTCTAAGGAGTGGGTACATCTCTGATAATTCTTTCCTGGTACCATCACCCTAATTCAATTTTTTTTCTTATCTGAATCATAACAGCCTTCTAACTAATTTTCGCACCTTCTATCTTTCCTTTGTCCAATCCAGCTTTTGCTCTGGTTGAATTAATCTTCCTGAAATATAACCATTTTCAACAACACCCCACCCACAACTTTACCTCCTATTTATGTCTGTTGTGACCTCAGTTTGTCCTCCAAGGTCGATTTGAAACACTTTGTTCTTCCATTCATTCAGCACGTATTTATTAAGTGCCTCTTGTGTTATAAGCACTGTGATGACTGCTGAGATTTGAAAGATGAATGGGAAAAAGTGACTGTGCTATATTATAGGAGCGCACAGAAGGATATGTAAATAGTTAATTACTGGGTAATGTGAGATGAGCTTATGTATATATATATAAATATATAAGGCTATGGGAATATTGATGAAATCACAAATAACTCACTCATAGGAGTAGGTCAGAGATTGTAATTCTTGAGTTGGGGTTTGAGAGCTCAGTAAGGCTGGCCTGGTAGAAATGTTGGGAAGGATATTTTAAGCAGGAGAAGGTGCACATGGCAAAAAATGTATGCTTTTAACCAGAAGTCAATTGAAATTTATTAAAGGTGTTTAAAAAGTAGATTGCCATGAACAAATTTGCAGTTTTTAAAGATAGCCCTGTGATGGAGGATGATTAGAAAGGAGGGACACTAAAGACAGAGAGATGGGGACAGATTGCAGTTGACAGTCAAATGCAACATGGCTAAGGGGTCCAGCAATGGAAACAAAAAGGATGGGATGTATTTGAGACACATTTAGGAGAGGTATTGACATGACTTTGTGACTAATGAATATGTGGTATGACACGTTTTGTTGTTGTTATTCTGTAAAATCCTCAATTCCTTTGAAGACCCATTATTTTTTGTCCTTTAAAAACGAACTCTTCCATATCTGGAATCTAAATCTAACATTTTCTGTGCTCATGTAGGTATTTTATGTTTCTGAGTATAGGAGTATTCTTGGCATATGACTCTAAAGTTCTAAGTTTTTCATAGACAGGACTTTATTTAATCATTCATTTAAAAAAAAACCAAAACATTTCTATTGTAGTAACATATATACAACTTGAAATGAGTATTCTTGGCATATGACTCTAAAGTTCTAAGTTTTTCATAGACAGGACTTTCTTTAATCATTCATTTTTTTTAAAAACTTTTCCATTGTAGTAACATATATACAGCTTGAAATTTCTCATTTAACTACTTTCAAGTGTACAATTCAGTAGTATTAATTACATTCACAGTGCTTTGCTAATGTCACCAATATCATAGCCCCAATTTTTTTATCACCTCTAGCAGAAACTCTGTACCCATTAAGCAATAATTCCCTCTACCCTTCTCTCCACCTCTGACCCTGGTGACCTATAATCTACTATCTGTCTCTAATGAAATTTGCTTCCTTTTTAAATTCCCTGTTACTTTGAGATATTCAATCAATATTTCTTGAATTACGGTGTCCCATTCATGGTTTCAACTGAAAGATAGTTTTCAACTTTTGAGCCACAATTTAGCAGACATAATTTTGCTCAAAAATATTATTTTAGGCTTCATTTTTAAATTTTGTTTATAGATTGCAAAAAGCCCCACTTTTCACTGTTTTTCGAAGTGTTAGACTTACTCTTTTGAGGGTGCATTTGAGTTTTAAACATAACCAAGGCCATTAAAAACCAAATCTGTGAGCTAATAAAATAATACCATTTTAATTAAAAAACAAATTTTAGATAAAATATTTTCCTTTTAGTGTTCTTCAAATGACCCTGAATCCACTCAAAAAATGTTCTGAGGCATGCCTACATGACTGAAATAAATAGTATTATGTTGACTAAATGATAGTCAGTAATCATTTAGCTGTATTATGGGTGCCCTTGAAAATAATATTATTACTTTTGGGCCATACTT
This sequence comes from Tolypeutes matacus, assembly GCA_026826555.1. Lineage (NCBI taxonomy): Eukaryota > Metazoa > Chordata > Mammalia > Cingulata > Chlamyphoridae > Tolypeutes > Tolypeutes matacus. Next base: position 4,952,857 of record JAKSZT010053872.1, read on the forward strand.
CATGTATGGACACATTTTATAAACATCTCAGTATACAAATACATTTCTCTATTAGGTAAAGGCTTAATCATCTACACTTTATACCATACCATACCATACCATACCATACCATACCATACCATACCATACC
>JAKSZT010053872.1:4952996-4985309 GCA_026826555.1 Tolypeutes matacus
CCATACCATACCCCATACCATACCCCATACCATACCCCATACCATACCATACCATACACCACTGAGTAACTATGTTATCAGTACACCAATAGTTTTGAGGTTGGCTGTGATTCTCGTTTGGATATGTTAAGTTGAGGAGCTTATAAGGAATCACGGTGTATATGTATTTGTTTATTAACTAGGTCATATTCAGATTTTCTTTATTGTAACCAAGGTATGCATCACAGTAAATTTGTCATCCAGCCCAGCATCCAATTCATCATCCAATCCAGGACCATATATTGCCTCTCATGTTATGTTTCTAAGTTTCTTTAAATCTAGCACTGTCTACCTGCTCCTGTTGTTTATAATACTAATTTATTGATGAGATGGAGTCAGTTGCTTTAATAAAATAATAATAAAGACCCAGCTATTTTATTAGAATATTTTCAGCAGGTTATATAAAATACCATTTTACCTGTTCTTTCTTGACTTAGCATCATTTCTTAGAGGGAATAATTTCAAACTCTTTAAGAAAGGACATAGGCAAATTGGAAAGTGTTTGAAGGAGAGTAAGGAGGAATATTAAGCCACTTCGATAAGAGCAATCAGAGCAGATCAGTTTGTTTAATCTGGGGAAGAGAAGAACTGTGTTATATTCTACTTATTTATTGCTAATAACACTAACAGTACCTAGCACTATTGACTTAAAATGTGTTGGGAATTATTTGAAGTGCTTTATTTAAAGTCTTTTAATCCTTGCAGCAGATACTAGTTTTTCTTCCTTCCCTTTCTTTTCTTTCTTTCTTTCTTTCTTTTTTTTTTTTTTTGACATTTTACGGATGATGAAACTGAGGTATAAAGATGTATAGATGTTAAGTCATGGCTTATGTATTGGAGCCAAATTTTAAACCTATGCAGCTGGACTTCAGAGACTTCATGTTTAAATATGCATTTGTGCAACAAACATATATTGAGAAACTATTAAAAATCTAAAGCACTGTACTTGGAACCCTTGGAAATATGGCAATGATTAAATTATGTACCCTGCCCTCAAAAACTTCACAGTTCATGCAATTGGAAGGATTGTTATGTGGAAAGGAAATCATACTTGTTCTCAAATGTAGTAGACTCTCAAATGATATAACAAACACCAGTAATGAAAGTTTCTGGAACATTCACTCGGTCTTAATATAGGAAGGTGTTTAATAAGACAAGTGAGGTGAAGATTTTACTAGCCAGCAGGGCTACTCTTTGTGGTCATAATTGCTTGTGGTAACGGGCAGAATCAGAAGTTACAGTAGCCTTGGTCACTCAAAACAAGACACCAGAGTCTAAGTGACTCACCCAAATTCACAGTGGTGTAGTGAATGGCAGAGCCTGTTGAAATGAACTTTGAAATGAAGACTGAAAGTTATAGAAGGTTGGGAAGCACTGTGGCATTCCCATGATGTAGCAAAATCCTTGGCATGTAGTTGGCACTTAAATGCTTGCTAAATAATTGAAAAGCTATACACAAGCCAGTTTATAGTCTGTTAATGTTAATTAATAAAGTTTAAAATTTCAAGTAATTTTAAATTATTTCTGTAGTCTTAGATTTGGGAAGCATAGCTGGTTCATTATGATTTTAATTATATATTCTATTGTATAATCAATTTTTTTTTGGACTAACAGTTGTTTCAATGGTTTTGGCATAATTCAGCTACAGGGTAATAAAGACTATGTTTTCTTTCCAGAACTTAATACTATTACACAGCCCTTTTAGAGGATTTTTAACAAAATGACATGCTCTCTACCGTCATAATATTGAAACTCAAAACTTATTTTTTCCACTATTATATCCAGCTGCTCTCTTACTCCTGCATTTCATATCTGCCCTTCTTATGTTGTCATCCAAATGACTTTAAGTTTTTTTCTCAAGCTGTCCACTGTTGCTTGAAAATCTTCCAGCTTCTTAAACCACAGCCTACTCATACAAAAAGAGATTGTTTGCTACAGAAAATTCCTCTGCCATAGTTACTTCTTGCTACTTTAAATTCAGTAAACATCTATGCATACTGTTTTATTTTATATTCAATAATGAACTATTTCTGTAAATTCTTTAGAGCTAGGGATTAACTATTTGCTATGGAGCCATGTATTAGAAAAAAGTATGATGTGTTAGTTAACTATGATCATTTCTAACAAGTGATGATCTGTTTAGCTTAAATGTTTATGAGAAAAACTGTTTGTTCACTTGTTTTTGCATTAGGCATACCGGAAGAATCCAGGGAGGATACTGAGTCACTACATAAGCTAAATATGGTTAAAAAACAGTTGTTCAAGAATGATATTCACAAAGTGGTCCTAGCGGCTTTGAATAGGGTATGTTGAATATTGTTTTTCTGCCTTTATACTGTAACTAGAATATTCTTGAATTGGGGAATTGGCAGGGCCTTTTCAGTTTTAAGTTTTCAGTCCTCTGTTTGCAATGTCAGTAGGAAATTATGTAGTTAGAGACTGAAGAATAACAATAGGGGTGTGTGGGGCAGGCAGGGAGAGGACATGTGCCGTTCTGGCTAAGATAAGTGTACCAACAGCTGTGGACTTAGACAAGCTTTTTTGGTTGCTAGTAACATAAATCCCCTCGAGTTGGCTCAATCAGAAAGAGAACTGAAGAGCTAGACATGCTGCTGTTTTGTCAGCCTCTCCTCTCCAGCTGCTCGCCCTTTCCCATGACAAAAGTTCAGCCTATGAAAACATACAGGCTTCTTTCATTCCTGTGCTCATTTTCACCGCCTTTTTTGCGTTAACCGGTGAAGTAGTTTGGTGTTCACCGCCTCTTCCCGTTTTTACGTATTTATGTATCTATGGACATTTGTGAAATATAGTATCATTAAATTATCAATAAATCATAGTAGATATGAAAAATAGTGACGATGGGGAATTGCTTTTATATTGTGCAGTGCCAAAGGTTTGGCAGAACTGTAGTGGTTTGGAAGTTTAACATAAGATGAATTGGTTCTTTTTAGAAGATATAAGAGTAAAGATGCAAAGAATGATGAGAGTTAATGTTTTTATGTAAGGAAGAGAGCATCCAACGTAATTAATGGGAGTAATTCCAGTTTAAAAGGTGTCATGAATTAATTAGCCTAGCCTCCAGAGAGATCTTCTGTAAAAATTCAATTTAAACTGGACTTTATAACTTAATTTTCTGTATGTTTGAGTTATTTGTACTCAGCCTTTCATTTGATTCTTGAATCTAGTAATATAATGGGTAAAATTTATTTCCAGAAATATTTATTGAAAATCATGTATGTGGCAGGAACTGTGCTGGGGCACTAGGAAGACAAAAATGAATATGCTTTGTACTCTTCTGTCATAGTCTCATAATCTGGCTAGAGAAATAACCACCATTCATAGGCCAGTTGTTCTACATTAGCACTTATGAGCTAGGCTAGCTTTGTGATCAGTATTCTGAGAACACAGAGAAAAAAGCAGTTAATTTGATTCATCATTTGTGTTAGGGAGTACCACGAGGTATGAGGAGAGCCTTAATGATAACTTTGATTCCAGTTAGCTGACATTTGCTAAAGTTATTGCGTTTTTGAGTGTGATATAGTGGAAGGAGTCAGAGAGACGCAGCTCTGCCAGTAAATACTGTGATGTTTAGAAAACCACGCAGCTGCTAAGTTTTTCTTTTGCTATACCCTAGGAGAAGTGGTTCTCAGCCAACACCTAAGTAGTGACACACAGTGACTCACTAAACCGTGACCTCTCATATAGGGGTGGGGAGTTAGAGTCATGGGGAAGCAGAAATGACAAGTTTAATTTCAAAATACTCCCCAGTGTTATTCCCCTAATCCTTCACCACGTTGAGAAAAAATGCTGTAAAAGATGAAAGTAAGTAACTTCTTTAGCTCTAAAGTGTGTGCTTACACATCTCATTCTGAACGTTTCAAAGCATCAGAGGTGTTACGTCTAAATGCTTCAGACACAACGAATGAATTACTAATAATAGTCTAATCTTAGAATCCCAGATAAGATAGAACTTGAGATTCAAGTATGATTTATAAAGCACAGATTAAAAAGTATTTTTTAAAAGCAAACCACTGTTTGGATATATAAAATGCAGGCTGAAGTTAAAATCTTTTCTGTCTGGAACCTTGTCATTGCATTTATTTCCCGATCCATTTAGCTTTTTTCCACAGATGATAACTTTCAGTCACCATCCCAGAGAGATCTTTTTGTCCATTATTGTTTCTGGAGCACAAAGGCAAAAAATAGGTCTCTCAGCATTTGGCTGCATCTGTGCTTTGTATTCAGGGACATTCCTGCCTTCTTTATCCAGGGAACCCAGTAAAGTAAAACCAATTTTCTGACAAAATGAACACAAATCAAAGATCTTGTGGGCTTCACAAAAGCACTGAAGCAAAATGTGCCCAGTTTAAATATTGAAGATATTTATTTAAATTGTAAGTGAGAAGTGGTAAAAGCAACAATAACAATGACAACAACAAAAAAATAAATAACAAGAGGAAAGTAAAAAAAAACAAACAAACAAACAAAAACAAACCAGTCTACAGGACTGCTATAAAGAAAACAGTGACACTCAACTGAGCGGCACAAAAGAAGAATTGAATATATGAAAACACATGCCTTCTTTTTGATAAAATGACTCATTTTATAAAAATGAAAATTGATCTATAAATTTATGTGTCCATAATAAAAATAACATTAGTATTTTCTGGAACTAGGTAAGCTAATTCTAAAATTTATATGTAAAATTAATGTTTCAATAACTAGGAGAAGTTTGAAAAAGAGGGATAATTCATATAGGCTAACTCTTAACAGATAATCATGCGTATTATAAAACTTTAGTAATTTAAATGGTATGACAGCTGCATTGGAAGAGGTGGATAAATGCCACATAATAGTGATTTGGGAAATAGACTCAAATGAAAATTTGGAAATTGTATATGATATTCCCCAACCACTGGAGGACAAATGGAATATTCAGTAACTTGTCTTGGAACAACTAACTGCACATGGGTAAAACAAAAGAAGCTGGCTCTTCACTTTACTCCTTATGCCCAAATGACAGACGGATGAGATTTAAAGATGAAAAATGAAATTGTACATAAACATATGAAAAGCTTATCAACTGCAACCATGATTAAAGAAACGAAAATTAATAAAAGAATAACCTTGTTGGAGGGAAATTTGGTATACCTATCAACATTAAAAATGCATATTTTTCTTATCAGCACGTCTACTTTAAGAATTTATAATATTGATATACATGTGCACAAAGATTTTTGCATGAGAATGTTAATTGTGGCATTATTTGTAATAAAAATTGACAACAAACTAAGAACTTATGTGGTAGCTATTAGTGCCATTTGCCAAATATTTCCAGTTCTCCACCTCTGGTGATTCTAGGATGGTCCTTCTTGGCCCTTCTGTAATTAGGTTGGATCATATGACTAGTTTTGGCTAAGGATTTATAAGTGAAAGTTAGGTGTATGATTCCTGGACCAAAGATTTGCTTGTTGGTGAGGCACCTTCCAGACATTCCCTCTGGCACTACACCTAACATGTTTGAGAGAGTGGCTGCTCCATGAACAGAGGTTCACGAGTGACAATGATGACTGAGAGACCCCCTGCTGACCTGCAGCACACATGTAGCATGAGCAGGCATTAAACTTTCATTGTTTTTAAACCTATGAAATTTTGAGATTGTTTCTGCAGTTTAGCCTAGTCTATCTTGACAATAAAATGCCATTAATAGAGACTAATCAAATAAATTGTACTTTTCCAAAACTATGCAATTCTATGTAGGGGTGAAAAACAATGAGTTGAGATTCCCATGGGCTACTTTGGAAAAATCTCTACTTTTCCACTAATATTAATGTATTTTCCAGGTACTCATTTTTTCCCTCACATATGTTAACACATCATCTGTACCGTTTTGATGAAATTAGTAGATTTCTACTCCCACCCCTTTTCTCCTGCTTATCATCCAATTGTAGCCTATTATATAGTATATTAGTCAGCCAAAGGGGTGCTAATGTGAAATACCGGAAATGGGTTGGTCTTTATAAAGGGTATTTATTTGGGGTAGAAGTCCACAGTTAACAGGCCACAAAGCTTAAGTTTCTTCCCTTACCAAAGTCCATTGTCATGTGTTGGAGCAAGACAGCTGCCAACATTTGCCAGGGTTCGGGCTTCTTGTGTTCCTCTCTTCCCGGGGCTGCATTTCTCTGTGGGCTTAGCTCCTCTGTTTCCTCCACAAGGTCAGCTGTAGACTATCAGGTGAATGGCTCGCTTCTTTTCTCCTGGGGCCTTCTCTCCAACATCAAAACTCCAACATCAAAAACTGCTACTCAAAACTTCTCTCTCTGTCTTTTGTCTTGCCTTTTATATTTGATTCCCCCACCCACCAAGGGATGGGGCTCAACGCCCTACTGACGTGGCCCATGCTCTAATCATAACTAAATCATGCCCAGATTAGCAGACCAGTTTACAAGCATGATCCAATTATATTTTTGGAATTCATAATTACATTAAATTGCCCAACGGCTACACTAAGTGTTTACTTATATAGCTTAATAGTGTGTAATTTTCTAATAGGTAAGTCTGTGTTCCCTGGAATCAGATTATCTGTGTTTGAATCCAGCTCTACTGCCTACAGATTATGTATCCTGGACAAGTTACTTAACCCCTGTGTTTTATTATCTGTAAAATGTACATAATAGTTTTTCACTTAGGGTTTTTATGAAGAATTCACGAGATAGTTTACATAAATTACTCAGTAAAAGGCATAGCACATAGCAAGCACATAATAAGTGTTAGTTAATAGTATTTTTAATTGATTTATATGTATTTTTTGATCCTTTCTATAAAAGACAAGGAAATCAGAGCATTCACACAACCTTCTACCATATCTACCATCAACTATGATTAAATAAATTAATTTTACATTAACAGGGCTTATAACATTTGCATTCTTCTCTGCAACCTTACTTCTTATATTTGTTTTCATCTTATTCCTACAGTTAAGTGGATTCAGTGTTCACTGTAAGTCCTTTTGTTATAGTTTTCCCATTCACTCATCTTTTGTCTGAGTTTTTTCAAAAAAGTTTCATTCCTTGAATATTTTAATATTTAGAATGTTTTTGTTGTCTTTTTATTTGAACTGTTTTAAAAACAGTATGCTTGCTTGTAATCTGCCAGAAGAACACTGTATGGCTTTCAGGGAAGAGTTGGAGGAAGAGGCTGATAAATTATGGTAAAAAACAGTGAATTACTCTATCTGTGGGGTGGTCCCTGGTGCCCATTGCCAACCTTGCAGCAGGCCACTGTGGTATCCAGTCCCTGGCTAGCAGCTGGTGACAGAAAGGGACTTAGAAATCCTCTTCCCCAAGAACAGGGGTGGGCACAGCTGATCACTGTTCACAGCTTTTGATTAGCGAATTCAGATTGCTGGGTGCCCAGCTGTGAGGGTAACCATTGTTTCAACCTGCCTGGACAGGGGCAGTAGTCGTAGAGACTTAAAGATGCTGTACTTCCTCAGGGTGGTGGGGGACAATTAACTGAAGGGCTGTATTTGCTAAGCAGGCCAGAAAAGCTCAGCTCTGGGGAGCCCTTGGAGAAGCTCTGGGGGCCCTTCCTGATCCCTATCCCAGGGCACTTTGGAGCTGGTCTGCATACCCTTCATGGGACCATGGCCCTGTTTTGGCTGGGAAAGACTGACTTGGGAAAGTTCTCTCCACTGTGTCCTCCTCCCAGAATTTGTCCTCCAGGCAAAAGCAGGTTGAGACAACAAAAGGAGTGTAAAAACCTAGAGAGGTAGACAGTCTGAACAAAGGCCTGCCTGCTTCAAATTCTTGAGAGAGGAGGTCTGTCTCTTGGGAAACAGGGGGGGTCAACCAGACTCCTGTAAACAGGGGAACTCCAAAACAAGTAGCAAGCAAGACAAGACTAAGGCCCAGAAAGACAGGGAAAACCCTGAACACTGCATTCACTTTGGGCAAACCTTCTTGATAGTTCAAGAAAAATCTCTGTCTTATGTTACAAAACTGGGAGACATCTCAGGGAATCAATCCCAGAGTCAACATTTTAAAATACTAAGATCCTGCAACAAAAGAGTACAAGACAAAAAAAGAAACAGGAAATGATGGCCCATTCAAATGAAGAGTATAAAAATCTAGAGATCACCAGTGAAGGAGATGAGAATGTGGACATACTGAACAAAGCCTTTAAAAAATGACCTTAAAAATGCTCAAGGAGATGGAGGAAAATACAGAGAAAGAACAATGGTTATCAGAAAAACAATGGAAGAACTATATGAGAGTCTATAAGTAAAGAGATAGAAATTTTAAAAAGGAACCAGGCAGAACTACTGGATTTGAAGACCATGATAACGGAAATGAAAAAATGCCCAGGAGGATTTCAAGAGCAGATTTGAACTGGCAGAAGAAAGAATCAGTGAACTTGAAGAGAAGACAATTGAAATGAGTCAGGCTGAGGAGCAGAAAGAAAAAAGGAATATTAAAAGTGAAAGATAGCCTAAGACAGCTATGGAACACCATGTAGCACACCAATGTATGCATTATGGGAGACCCAGAAGTAGAAGAAAGAAAGGGGCAGAAGGAATGTTTGAAGAAATAATGACAGAGAACTCCCCAAACTTAGCAAGTAATGTGAATTTGCATATCCAAGAAGCCCAGAGAATACACAACAGGAAAAATAAAAAGAAAAATATACCCCATCATATATTGATCATACCATTGAATGCCAAGTATAAGGAGAGACTTCTGAAAGCTACAACAAAAAAACAACATGTTATGTGCAAGGGAGACCCAATCAGATTGAGTGCTGATTTCTCACCAGAAACCATGGAGGCAAGAGGCTGTGGGTTGAAATACTTAACATACTGAAAGAAAACAACTGCCACTCAAGAATTATGTGGCAGTTTGAGATTAATTTATTAATCCCCAAAAGAGAAAGATTGTGTTTGTAAACTTATCTATTCCTCTGAGTGTGATACCCTTTGATTGTATTAAATTCAGTGAGGGGCAAATGCATATAAAGCAATGATAAATCTATGTTTTTGGACAAACAATATACAAAGATACAAGTGGTAACAAGTACAGAAAAAATGGTGGGTGGCAGAGGGTTATAGGAAAAGAATATGTGCATACTATTGAAGTTAAGTAGGTATCAAACCAGATATGATTGTTATATATTTAGGATGCTAAATTTTAATCCCATGGTAACAACAAAGAAAAAAAATGAAAAATACATTGAGATGGAAATGAGAAGGTACTCAATATGGTACAAAACAAAATATCAAATTTAAAGAGTGCATTAAGGGAAGTGGGGACAAAATAGGCATAAGATTTACAAAGGCTAAATAAATAGCAAAATGGCAATAGGAAATTCTATATTATCAATAGTGACTTTAAATGTAAATGGATTTTACTCTTTAGTCAAAAGGCAGAGATTGGCAGAATGGATAAAAAAAGCATGCCCCAACTACATGCTATCTGCAAGAGACTCATCTTAAAGTTAAAGATACAAGTTAGTTGATAGTGAAAGGGTGGAAAAAATATATAATGAAAGTAGTAACCAAATGAGAGCTGAGGTGTCTATACTAATATTGGATAAAATAAACTATGAGTCAAAAACAGTTAAAAGGGACAAAGATGGCTACTATTTACTGATAAAGGGGAACATTTAACAGGAAGATGTACCGATTATAGATATATATGCACCTAACAGCAGAGCCCCAAAATATATGAAGCAAATACTGACAGATTTGAAGGGAGAAATTGATGGTTCTACATTAATAGTAGCAGAGTTTAATGGATAGAACATCTAGTCACAAGGTCAATAAAGAAGTACAAGACTGGAATGATACTCTAAACCAGGGGTTCTTAACTATTTTTCTTCCACGGACCCTTTTGCCAGTCAGGTAAAAACCATGGACCCCTTACAAAGTCCATACTATACTGTGTATTATTTAATAAATATATCACACCTGCACCAACATGGATGGCTCCACAAGAATAATGTTTTTTTAATTTCAATTCAAGATCACAGACCCTTTATTAAGAATCCCTGCTCTAAACCAAATAGACCTAACAGACATATATAGAACACTTCACCCAACAAAAACAGAATACACACTCTTCTCAAGTGCACATGGATCATTCTCCAGGGTAGACCATATGTTAAGTCACCAAACAAGCCTCAATAAATTAATAAATGTTGAAATAATTCAGTGTGTATTCTCCAATCACAACATATTGAAACTAAAGATCAATAACAGAAGGAGAAATGGAAAATTCACAACTATGTGGAAATTAAACAACACACTCTTAACCAATGGGTTAAAGATGAAATAGACAGTGAAATTAGTAAATATCTTCGGGTGAATGGTAATGAAAATATAACATACCAAAAACTTATGGGATGCAGCAAAAGCAGTACTGACAGGGGAAATTTATAGCTAAATGATTACATTAAAAAAGAAGAAAGACTTCAAATCAAAGACCTAACATCCGAACTGGAAGAACTAGAAAAAGAAGACCAAACTAAGCCCAGAGTGAGAAGGAAGGAAATAAAGATTAGAGTAGGTATATTAGTCAGCCAAAAAGGGTGTTGATGCAAAATACCAGAAATCGGTTGGCTTTTACAAAGGGTATTTATTTGGGGTAGAAGCTTACAGTTACCAGGCCATAAAGCGTAAATTACTTCCCTTACCAAGTCTATTGACATGTATTGGAGCAAAATGGCTGCCGACATCTATGAGGGTTCAGGCTTCCTGGGTCTTGCTTCTCTCTGGGCTCAGCTCCTTTGTTTTCTCCACAAGGTCAGCTGTAGACTATGAGGCTTTCTAGGTTTTGCTCTCTCCACAAGGCCAACTGTAGACTATCAGGCAAATGGCTCTGTCTCTCTCCCCAGGGCTTCTGTCGTGTCTAAGAGCTCTCTATTCTTCTGTGTTCTTCTCCTGTGTGTTGCTTTCTGGGCTCTAGGTCAAAACTCAGCATCAGAACTCCAACATCAAAACTCTAACTCCTCATCAAAACTCTAACTAACTCCTCTGCTCTGCTGTATAGTTTTATCTGTTTGTCTCCACCCATCAAGGGGGCGGAGACTCAACGTCCTACTGACGTGGCCCAGTCAAACCCTAATCATAATTTAATCATGCCCAGGTACAGACCAGTTTACAAACATAATCCAGTGTCTATTTTTGGAATTCATAAACCATATCAAACTGCTACAGTGGGGATGGGGGGACAAATGTGGCTCAAATGGTTGGGTGTCCATCTTCCATATGGAGGGACCTGGGTTCGATCCCCGGGACCTCCCAGTTAAAAACAAAAGAAAAAAACTGCTACAGTGGGTATAAATGAAATAGAAAACAAACAAAAAACAATAGGGAGAATCAACAAAACCAGAAGCTGGTTCTTTGAAAAGATCAATAAAATTGACAAACCTTTAGATAGACTGACATGGAAAAAAAGAGAAAGGATACAAATAACAAAAATCAGAGATGACTAGGGGGACATTACTACTGACCCTGCTGAAATAAAGAGGACTATAAAGGAATACTATGAAAAACTGTATACCAGTAAACTAGATAACCTAGATGAAATGGACAGATTCTTGGAAACACACAAACTACCTATATTGGCTCAAGAAGAAATAGAATATATCAACAAATTATTATTAAAGAGATTGAAAAAAACTTCCCAACAAAGAAAAGCCCAGGACCATAAGAAAAGAAACTGCAGACCAATATCCCTTATGAATATAGATGCAAAAATCCTCAGCAAAATACTAGCAAACTGAATTCAACAGCATATTAAAAGAATTCTACACCATAATTAAGTGGGATTTATCTGTGGTATGCAAGGTTGATTCAACATAAGAAAATCAATTAATGTAATGTAATAACTGAGTGAAGGAAAGAAAAGACACATGATCATCTCAATTGATGCATAAAAGGCATTTGACAAAATACAACACCCTTTCTTGATAAAAACATTTATAACACTAGAAATAGAAGGAAACTTCCTCAACATGATAAAGGGCATATATGAAAAGCCTACAGCTAATCTCCTACTTAGTGGTGCATGACTGAATGCTTTCCCTCTAAGATTAGGAAAAAGACAAGGATGCCTACTATCACCACTGTTATTCAGCATTGTCTTGGAAGTTCTTGCCAGAGGAAAGAAAAAGAAATAAAAGGCATCCAAATTGGAAAGGAAGAAGTAAAACTTTTCCTATGTGCAGATGAAATGATCCTATATACAGAAAATCCTGAAAAAGCCACAAAACTCCTAGTGCTAATAAATAAATCTAGCAAAGTGGTGGGGTACAGGATCAACACCCCAAAATCAGGTAGTGTTTCTATATACAAACAATGAATAATTAGAAGAAGAAATCAAGAAAAGAATTCCATGCACAATATCAACTAGAAGAATAAAATATCTAGGAATAAATCTAATTAAGGATGTAAAGGACTTGTACACAGAAAACCTCAAAACATTGCTAAAAGAAATCAAAGAAGACTTAAACAAATGGAACAACATCCCATGTCCATGGGTTGGAAGACTAAATATCATTAAATGTCAACACTATCCAAAGCAATTTATAGTTTCAAGGCAATCCTATCAAAATTCCAACAAATTTCTTTGCAGAAATGGAAACGTCAGTCATCAAATTTATATGGAAGGTTAAGGGACTCCAAATAGCTAAAACTATGTTGAGAAAGAACAAAGAAATTGGAGGACTCATATTTCCTGATCTTAACACTTATTACAAAGCCACAGTAATCATAACAGAATGGTAGTAGCACAAGTTTAGACATATAGACCAATGAAATCGATTTGAAAGCCCAGAAATCAACCCTCACATTTATGGTCAATTGATTTTTTTTTTAAGATTTATTTTTCATTTATTTATTTACCACCACCCCCACCCCACCCCTTGCTGCTTGGGCTCGCTGTGTCCATTTGCTGTGCATCTTTCTGCTTCCTTTGTTGGGTCATGTTGCTGTGCCAGCTCACCACACCACATGGGCCCTGAGCTCACCACACCGCATGGGAACTCCTCCACCAGGGGGCCCCGGGGATAGAACCCTGGGCCTCCCATATGGTAAGTGGGAGCCCAACCAATTGAGCCACAGCCGCTTCCCGGCCAATTGATTTTTCACAAGGGGGCAAAGACCACTCAATTGGAAAGAAACTCTTCAACAAATGGTGCTGGAGAAACTGGGTCTCCACTTGTCAAAAGAAGAACGAGGACCCCTACCTCACACCAAATAAAAAAATCAACTCAAAATGGATCAAATACCTAAATAGAAGTGTTTAGAACTATCAAACTTATAGAAGAAAAAGTAGGGAAGCATCTTCAGGATCTTGTGTTAGGTAATGATTTCTTAGACTTTATACCCAAAGCACAAGCAACAAAAGAAAAAATAAATAAATGGGACCTTGTCAAAATTAAAAACTTCTGAGCCACAAAAGACTTAATCGTGAAAGTAAAACAACAGCCAACACAATGAGAGAAAATATTTGGAAACCATATATTTGATAAAGTTTTAATGTCCAGAATATTTAAAGAAATCCTTCAACTTAACAACAAAAAGACAAACAATGCAATTAATAAATGGGCAAAAGACTTGAATAGATATCTCCCCAAGGAAGATATACAAAGGGTCAGAAAGCGCATGCTCAACATTAGCCATAAGGGAAATGTAAGTAAAAACCATAATGAGATACCATTGTAAAAACATAATGTACTTAAAGTATTTATCACAGTGCCTGTCTTGTACAGAACAGGTACTTAATAAATATTAAAATGTTGACTCTAATCCTTATTAATAAATACAAATAATAATATAGTAGGCAAAATTAAGGGTACTATTTTGCATTTGGACTTTCTGGTTTATATTTTATCAGTCAATAATAACTAAGATAAGTATTAAGATCTTATTTTCAGGGAAGCAGATGTGGCTCAAGCAATTGGGCTCTCATCTTCCATATAGGAGGTCCAGGGTTCGATTCCTGGGGCCAATAATAAATAATCTTAATTTCCTTTTAATTTTAGTTCATTGGAAATCCTGGGATTCAGAAATGTGGATTAAAAGTAATTTCTTCTATAGTACATTTTCCTGATGCATTAGAGATGTTCTCACTGGAAGGTGCCATTGATTCCGTACTTCACACACTTCAAATGTATCCAGATGACCAAGGTTGGTACATTTTGAACTCAAAATTTATAAGCGATTTAGGCCATTAGTTGTTTTTATATTTATTTCCAATCTGAGATTTAAAAGAATTATTTCCACTTATTTTTGTTTACTTTTTTCTCTTATTCTTCTAGAAATTCAGTGTCTTGGTTTAAGTCTTATAGGACGCTTGATTACAAAGAAGAATTTGTGCATAGGAACTGGGCATCTGCTGGCAAAAATTCTGGTTTCCACTTTACAACGATTTAAGGATGTTGCTGAATTACAGATGAATGTATGTGCATTATTTTGAAGGAAATGTGAGAACTTGTGCAGATTTCCCTTTCAGAGCAGTTTGTGTAATTTCAGTTTTGCATTAATGGGATTGTTGTAGTTAATTGAAAACCATTTATCACTTTGTGGTATTTTAATTATAGAAGGTGAAGAGGATTGGATTGGATCTCTAAAGATCCTGAGTTTTATTATTAAACTCCCCAAATCAGCATGTTTACTTACCATTTGTCTTTCCCATAAAAGAGCAGAGAATGTGCTAAAGCAATTCCAGCTAGCTGAACTTCATTTGCTTAGATTTTAGATAAATAAAAGTTGTAATTATTCCAAAGCGTTTGTCATTCTCTATGTGTTTTATTGTGGGTTGCTTACTTCTACTAATTTACCTCTTGATTTTTTTTTCTTGAAGTAATACTGTTTTTTAGCATTTTTCATCTTGCAAAATATAAAACGTGATATACAATAGCTGTTTTTTATAAGGATATTGGCCCAGAGTTTATTCGGGAAAATTGAGAAATAAATTCTCTCAGGTGTTTTTTTGTTTTGCTTTAAGGTTAGCAAAGCAAATTGTTTCCTTGATTTTCTGCCTTGGTTGTGGTTTTTCAGTAATGGAGTTTGCATCTTCTTAAACCACACTTAGCAAATATTTTCATGAATGGCAGCAATGACCAGCAATAAAAATATCTTGTCTCTAGCCTCTGCACAGACATTGTTAGTAAATGAGATAATGTGTGTCAAGATTTTTTTCAAAGTTATAAAGTGCTGAACATACAACATTCTTATATTAAAAGCCACGATAGGTTTTATAAATCTGCTTTTTTATAATATGCCTCAGCCTCTTGGCCAATTAAAACAAAAGTAGAGCTGATTAAAAGTAATCCTAGGGAAAGGAAATGACTTTTTGCAGGTATGCAGCTCTCAGTTGTTGCAGATTAATTAATTTAGGCATAAATGTTAGGGTCTCTGTGCTAGAGGTTGTAACCTGTTTTCCAGTGGGCTGACTTTGATCTGCCAAGATATTTTATTTGGCCAGATCAGTGTTTAATTTTTAAAAAAATTTGAATAATGTGCTCTACCTGCTTTGCTGTGAAATTCATTTGAGTCTGCAGGGACATCTACTCTAGAGTTGGGTGGATCACATGTTCCCAGACCTGCAGAAATTGTGAATATTTTTCTTATCAAATGTTAGTATTTGTAGAAACTCAGCATCTTAAAAGCCTCAAATAATAATTTTAATATTTAGACATTCCATTAACATACTTTGAAAGAAACAATAAAAATTTAAAAGTTAAGATGACTTTTAAGCCAAGCTGAATAATACTGAAGTAAAAAGTCCAATCTTTTCTTAAAATTTCACATGGATGGAGAGCTCAGATAACTCTTGGGAATGTGCTTAAGGTGGTTCTAAAAAGTAATGCTGTTGACTGATCAGTTCTTTATAAATTGCTATGAGAATGTAAACCTCAGAGTGCCTTCAGAGCTTCTCCCAAATACAATTAAGAGAATGAAATCTAGGCTGTCACAATTGAGTCTTTGAGGTTAAAATTTCAGAAGAAAGCAGAAAAATGTTGGGGAAGTGCGGGCTTATCTAGACAACCTAACCCACAATCTTAACATAGAAAATTCACTCTACTGGCCTCTTTGGATCTGTTTCCCTGCTGACTCTGCCGTTGAATTCCTGATTAATAACCGGCATTCATTCTGTAGGTATGGTTTCAGACAGGGATTTTTAAAAGGCAAATTTCAGAAGATTTTTTTTTCCCTGCTTTTGCTAGAGGATGGTTTATTAAGTTAGTCTTCTATTCTCCGAGTGTCTGCTATATTTCTTAGTAATGGGAAAGCAAAGAATATTTACAGGATTGCTTCAAGGTTTACAGTTTTAAAGAACAAACCCAATAAATAGATCTCCTTAGTTAAGTGAACATCCCAGGTTTTAAGTATCTTATACATACTCTCTGTTTTATATTATTTATTTATTCATTTTTTTCTCACAATTGCCTATGTAATTTTTTTTTGTCATACTTTCAGGGATTTCAGACAATCTTGGCAATACTTGAATTGTCAGTTTCTTTTTCCAAGCTGTTGTTGCATCATTCATTTGATTCAGTAATATTCTACCAGATGTCTTCCAGTATCATGGAACAAAAAGATCAACAGGTACATTGTTTTTCACCTGTACGCTAAATGTTATATATTTCACTGACTCTAATCTTCATTTCCATTCTTTTTTTTTTAAAGTTTCTAAACCTTTGTTGTAAGTGCTTTGCAAGATTACTTATGGATGATGAATTAAAAAGTGTGATGCTAGAGAGAGCATGTGATCAGAATAACAGCACCATGGTTGAATGCTTACTTCTATTGGGAGCTGATGCTAATCAAACTAAGGAGTCAGCGTCTTTAATTTGTCAGGTAAATATTCAAGACATCACTTTTGTCTTCTCTTTATCATTTGCCTCTGCCATTGTATAGCTCTTATATCATATTAGTCTTCATTGCAGAATTTACCATTTTATTGCACAGTGTTATTTGTAGTAGGAGTTTAACAGAGTTTCTGTGGTAATAGGGTCCTTTAGGTTTTATCCAGTTTATTAACCTCCATTTTACTTGTTTACTTACTTTGTTAGGTTGATAGCTTTTCCAGTGTGTCCCCTGCTCTGCATCCCCATGCAACTTATTCTCCAGCCACACCTCACACAACACATTTTTTAAATTAGAGAAGCTGTAGTTTTACAGAAAGATCATGCAGAAAATACCATGGTTTTGTTTTGCTTTGATAATTTTTCAATATCTCTTCTCTTTTTTTAGTTTATCTGCCTAGGAAGTTTTTTTTTTTTTTCCAGGGCCCCTGCATGTCCTGTGTAAGCTGTGCACTGCACAAACCTAGGGCACCATTCACATAGACATCCCCTTTACTGGCTATTGGTCCTCCTGAAGTTAAATGACGCTGTGGTCCTGCTTTCCTTCTCTCCATGCCCCCTTGCACAATGGAAGTACTTATCGTCTTATTGAAGTCCTACCCTTCCTTCATAATTTAATCTTAATTCTCTTTCCTCCATCAAACCCTTTCCAAGCTCCCAAACTCCCAAACAAAACTAAGATTTACTTCGGCAAGTGCATGATAATTTATGTTCACCTATTTTACATTTTGTGAGTTGTATGTAAATAGAAATGTACCGTGTTCATCTTTGTATCATTCAAAATATCTAACATTGCTTTACATAATGTATGTAATAAATATTTACTAAACTGCATTACTTGTAATACAGGCTTGTCTTAGTTGTATATGTTTTAGAGTGTATAATAGCATTCACGTAGCACCATATGTATTTCTTAGGGATTAAATATTTTTTAACAAAGCAATTATGAAGTGATTTAATATACATTATTAAATAATAAGCTGAGTACTATTTTCCCATAATTTTACCTTTTAAGCCTTAGTTCATTTAAGTTCTCATTTGCCTGAGGATGGATTCAAATCAGTTTTTCAATTGCAAAATTGTTAGTAGAACTAGCAATTAGCTTAAAAAGAGACTGATCTTGTAACTTATCATCATGCATCATTATGAAAACAAAATTAATAATCAAATTATTTGAGTTTTCCACCTTTTTTAAAAGAAGTTGCTTAAGAAAAAAGTTGTTTCTCAATTGTTAAAGGCAATTAAATTATTTCCCCCCAATAATTTAATATGTTTTTATTGTACATCTTTTTGTGTGTGTGCTGATTGTTGTATTAATGTTACTTAGGGCTGCCAAAGAACTAAAAAGAACCCCTCCCCCCAAATTTCTCCTTAGGGAAACCATATATCTAAAAGCACCTGAATGTAATGGCACTATATTTCCCAAGAAACTACTGTCTACCTTCCTCTGAATTTATACCAATCTTTCTGTAAAAAAACCTTTTTATTTTAATCCTTTTCCCACATTCTTTTGGACTTTGTACTTATTTAAATATTCTCTTCTCAAAACAAAATCAAATCTTTACATCTATGGGTATATATTAAACTTAAAAACAATCTATCCTAGTTCTTGGCTATTATTTGTATCTAGCAAACAATTAATATTGATGAAATATTTGTGGATGGCTTGATTCAATGTACCTTATTTTATGCCAGTGCAAAATAAAATAATCAAGACCATTCACATTACATAATTAAGAGCTATTCAGAGTAAGGATGGAATTAATTGCATTAGACCTTCTGAAGGGAGTTTAATGATGCCCTCTACATGATTGAGAGAGAAGAATATGGAAGATTACTACTGGGCATGAAAATGCAGGATAGAGACCTGAAGATAAGATTCATGAAGTCATGATGGGAAGAGCAAGTATGATGAAGTCCAACTAAAAAGAATAACAAGTACTCTGAGATTCTCACTACCACCTAGGCATTGCTTGGACATTTTCATCCTTGTAACCTAAGGAGCAGGTCCTAGTATTATTTCCATTATGAAGGTAAGGAATTGAGGCACAGAGAAGTTAAATAACTTGCCTAAGGTCACTCTCCTGGTAAATGGTGGAAAATCTGCCTCCTGCTGCTAATCTCTTGGCTATAGAGCAGATTCCTGGTGATGATGGGGGCGGAGGGGGTAGAGTGAGGTGGGGTTGTCCATTTGCTCTCTAATGCTAGATTGAAAAATTTTATTTTGGCTTGCATACTGCATAGCATAAATTATAAGATGGGAGAGAAAAATGCAAAGGATCCTAAATTATTCTTTTGAAAATGTTTGGTTATCATTGAAGTTTTCTTCATTAATATTTAAATGCAAAACTATATTTCTGAGCAGTATTTTTTCCTGGTGTAAAGTTGAAATTGCTTTTGGAAAAATATGTGAACATTCTGAAAGGAAGCACTATGTAAGTGAGATTTAAAGAAATTGTTTCTTATCTTTTTACTGAGATTTTATTATGTTTTTTTCTGATACACTTTGTTATGTATCTCTCTCTTCATGGCATCATGTGCCTAAAGTCAGCTTGGATAGTTTGGATTCCTCCGGGAAAATTTATTCTACAAAAATACCCTCAGCATCTTTAATGTGCAAAGCACAGTGCTAGATATAAGTAGAGAATATAAAAGGGATTTCCTGTTTCAAGATAGTTTCTTTCTAAGTGTGTGTGTGTGCATGGGGGCAGGGCAGGGCCGATAAAACATAAATAGCCTTAATACAAGGTAAGCAGTTAAGTGCCATAACTTAGAGAGAGAAGAGTTTGTTGGGTACAAGAAAAAACCTTTGTGATTGGGTTTTTGGTCCTTCCCTCCCCCTCTCCCTCCTTCCCTAAATTGATTTAATCAAATAAACTTAAAACCTTTGAATTTAATACAGTCAAAGAGTATCACACCCAGAGCAAAAGACCAATTTACAAACATAATTCTTTTCTTTTTTGGGATTCAGAAAAATAATGTCAACCTGCCACATAAAAATTGGATTGTCATATCACCCGTGAGTTTATATTCTAGTGTAGAAAGGAGACAACACGTCTGGTTTAGTGTGCTAGGTGTTCGGTTCAAGAAACAGAGACGGGGACCTAGAAGAGAAAGATTTGCAGCCAAGGGGGTTCAGGTACAGACTCACTGTAGAAGCTGTTCTTTCAAGAATGAACATCTCTTTTTGCAGGTGAAGAGCAGAGGAAGGCATATGGGGCAATAGAAATAGGATAAATGAAGGTAATAAGATTTGAAATATTGCGTATGTGTTTAGGGGAGTGTCCTGGAGCAGTGGCGTTTTAGATTATTAAATAAAACAGTGAACTGATTATAAATAAACCAGTGAACTAATCATATGTAGTAGAAAGTTACTTTAGTGGCTCTGGAGAGAATGGGTTGGAGGTGGATGGTCCTGAAGACTGGTTGGTCATTAAGTTGATGACATCAAACCACAGAACTGTCCCCTCAAATCCCTTGGACCCATGGTAATTCTGGAGATTTCAGGAATTTCCCACAACCTCCTTCTCCTCTAACCTTTGGGTACCAGACCTTAAATAGGGTCTTCTTTCCTTTTCTTTTTGTAATGCTTAATTTTGGGTAATGAAAGAAGCACAGGCTTTGGAGCCAATAGAGTTGGCTTCAAATCTTTGTTCCTTACTAGCTCTAAAAATTTGGGTAAATCACATTTTTCCCCTCGAAGATTTCTCCATCTATAAAATGGAGGTGATAATTTCTATAGCATAGGGTTTTTATAAGGATTGGAAATCATGTGTATATAGAAATTAGCACAGTCCCTGGCATATAATATTTCTATTATCTATTATTTTGGTCATTTAGTTGATAAGACATCACTATT
The DNA here is from genome assembly GCA_026826555.1 of Tolypeutes matacus. Taxonomy (NCBI): domain Eukaryota; kingdom Metazoa; phylum Chordata; class Mammalia; order Cingulata; family Chlamyphoridae; genus Tolypeutes; species Tolypeutes matacus. The sequence continues at coordinate 4,973,767 of JAKSZT010053872.1, forward strand.
CTATCTCTCAAAATGCTGTTCCTGTGTGCTGTGCTATCAGTTGCTAAGTCTTTTTTACTCACTGCTAAATTCACTTTAGGTTTTGTAGCACCTAGCATGCTAACCCTAACTGAGCACGTGCTTTAAAAATAAAAAATTCAAAGGAAGGAAGGCAGAAGACTGACAGATAAGATATTTCTTTTTGGAAATATAGATTTTGACCCAAGGAGCTCAAGAAAACCAGAGATGAGTAAAGATTGTTATTATTAAAGAATGTGGCATTGGAGAATTTTATGATATTTATATTCACATGTATTCAAGGTTAAAAATGAAGACATTTACTGTGTGAGGTACTAGATATTTTCCCAGATGTCTTCCGATGAGCAACGGAAGCCGAGAAAGTGAAAGCAACTTGTATAATTGGAGGCGCCTGAATTTGATCTCAGGTCTTCTGACTACAAATTCACAAGCTTTTCCTCCCTGTGATGTTGTCTCTTTCATGATAATTGACTCTCATGTGGCAGATTGTTTATTTATGCCATTCTGGTATTTGTGGGGCTAATCTTATTTTCTTCATCTCCTTCATCGGTTTTGTTTCATTTCATTTTGTTTCAATCTAACTTTAAGGGTGTTGAGAAAATCACTCCAAGTTCAATTAACCAGTCTTCCCAAAAGGAGGAAATAGATATTTTTAATTGGCTCACTTTTTTTTTCTTTAATAGGTATGCGAGAAAGAGAGCAGTTCCAAATTGGTGGAACTATTACTGAACAGTGGAGCCCGGGAACAAGATGTCCGAAAAGCACTGACTGTAAGCATTAGGAAAGGTGACAGCCAAATCATCAGCTTACTTTTAAGAAGGCTTGCCTTGGACCTGGCCAATAATAGCATTTGCCTTGGAGGATTTTGTATAGGAAAAATCGAACCTTCTTGGCTTGGTCCTTTATTTCCAGATAAGACATCTAATTTACGAAAACAAACAAGTAAGTATCAACAGGAAGATTTTGTAATAGTCTGTTGTTTTTAGTAGTATTTTTAAGTCACTAATCTTTTAGTTAATTTTCATTTTGGTCTGATGAAACTTTAGCCAAAATTATTGCAAAGATTTGAATCACTTTGTTTTTTTTGGTCATGACTTGAAAGGGATAAATAAATAACATAAATAATTTAAGTTATTTATGAGACAACAATTATATATTTTATAAAAATAGAGCAAAACAGTGGAAGCTTTCTGAGGATTACTTTTAATTCTCTTTCATTTCTTATTATAAAAGTAATACATGCTCATTTAAAAGAGGAAAATACTGAAAAATGTAAGGAAGAAGATAAAACTAATTTTCTTAATAATAGTAAGGAAGAAGAAAACAATACTATAGATATTTCATTGTATTTTTTCTAGACTTTTTTCTAAGTATTTATATGCTTACATATATATGCATTTAAAAGTGTATGGAATATAAGCCCTCTCTCACTTGGAGTTGGAGTGGACATCACCATCCCAGCCCCCTCAGGACTGGGGGAAGAACTATGGACTAGAGTGGACTTGATGGTATTCTCTTGTTCACATATGGTGATTCTAGCAATGCAAGAAATTATAACAATGAGGTGGAGCCAGCGGCCACTTGACACTTTTGGGGTAGGGAGGGGATGAGCAGTTGAAATACAGGGGCTTCTTTGGGAGTTGGAGGTTGTCCTGAGTACTGTTGTGGCAATGGATGTAGGCCATTTTAAATCAGCACACACCACTAAGAACTGAGTGGGAGAGAGTGTGGTCTACAGTGTGAACTGTGGTCTGTGGTTGGTGGCAAGGCTCCAGGATGTGTAAGTCCATTGAGGGTGGTGGGCCACACTTGTGGGAGATATTTGTGTGGGATGTGGTGGGAGGTGTGGGAGGTGGGCAACATTGGGAATCCCAGTGTGTTCCGTGTAATATTTTGGGTAATCTAAGCACCTCTTAAAATATATGTGTGTGTATATATATATAAATAACATTTTTGTAAGCAAATACACATATATGCATATATATTTATATATCATTTTGCAAATGTTTGTATGTATTGTGAGAATTTTGATTTTTACCCACAATAAAAATAAATAAATAAAAAAAAAAGTGGAAAAGCACACACACACATACAATTTGCGTTTTCAAGCTCATTAATTTATATTTCAAGTTAAGGCTATATTTTATTTATATTTTCAAGTTAATATATATTTTATACATATTATGTGTATTTATGATATCTTCATTCTCTGATAACGTTTCTGCCTTAGCTGTCTCTCTTTTGCTTACACTAAATTTGTCTTAAAGCTTTAGCTCCCTCTATCCTCCTCCCATGTCCACTTCCTTCCCCACAGTGATCATACTCCATGGATCTTCACTTTAAGAACAGCCTTACTGATTACGTGTTTGCTTTGCTCAACTTAGTTTTGATGTGCTCTCCTGGGAAACTACCATCTAGTCAGTCCAACAATCTGCCTTCACCTAAATAACTGAGTGCTGCTAGAGAAAAGTACCCATCCAAGCCTATTGGTACCTCGACAAACTCAAGGTCTTCACACTTCCAGAGGCCCTAGAAGCTCCAGTCAGACTGTATTTCCCATAGTTTCCTAACTGCTCCATATACTCTTACTTCCAACTTTTCCCAGTCTTAATCTCTCTTCCTAACTCCCTAATCTTCTTTCTTTACCTGGTTCTCTCTGTATTCTTTCCTGTCCTCATGAAGACTTGGTGGAAGGTCCTTCTACATACCCCTGTATATCTTATTTATTTTTCCATGTCTTAGCACTTCCTATTTAACAGTTGTATTTTTACCCTTTGGTATCTCCTGGTAAATTATAAGCATCTTGAAATCAATGTCGATCTTGCCCACTGTTATATCCTTAGCCTCTGTTACTAGAGTCTTTCCCATAATGGATGATCATTAAATATTTATAATATTGGCAAAAATCAAAAGAATTATGTTGACAAGTTTCTGTGGAAATAGGCACTTCACACTTTGTTCATGTCAATTTATATTGCCCTTTTTTGAGTGAGATTTGGCAATATGCATTAATATTTTAAACTTACCTACTTTTTTTTATATCTTCAACAATGATCATTTATTGTGGTCTTATTTATGACCTAAGTGAAATGGTAAATGTTCTATTTAGCACACAGAAAACTTCATCATTGTGTCATTCATCAAACTAAGTCTAATCTATGTTTTTTCTTTTTTCTAATTTTATTGTGGTAACATTTGTAACATAAAAATTCCCATTTTAGCAATTTTAGCATATAAGTCAATGACATTAAGCACATCCACAATGTGCTGCCATCTCTACCATGCATTATCATCATCACCCTAAATAGACACTACACCCATTAAGCAATTACTCTCTATTTCCCCTTTCCCTAGCCCCTGGTAACCTCTAATCTACTTTCATCTCTATGGATTTGCTCATTTTAGATATTTCACATAAGTGGAATCATATAATATTTGCCCTTTTGTGTCTGGCTTATTTCAGTGAGTATTCATGTTGTAGTATGTATCAGAACATCATTCTTTTTTTTTGGCTGAATAATATTCCATTGTTAGTATATACCACATTTTGTTTATTTTTCTTTTGAAGGACACTTGGGGAATTGTGGGACATTGGAGAAGAATAGATGGGTATTTACCATTTACTTTGTTCTGTATGAAGTTTTATGCTATAAATATTACCTAATTGAAAAAGTATAATAATGTCACTTGATTGGTTGGAGGGTATAGCTATGATTTATTTGAGTTGGTCTGAGTAAAGAACATTTTAGATTCATTGCCTTAAAACATTTTTCAGGCACTGCTTGACTGAGTTATATAAAGATGTTATGATGTGAGCTATGAAAGTAATGTTAGAAGAGATTTTTCTAGGCTATGTATAGTATGATAGAAGAAGTGAGTCCACCAATTTATTTCTCCATAATAAAGTGTAATATGAAATATAGTGAAATAGCAAGAAGAATGTTAGCTTTGAAATTCTGTCAAATATCCCTATTAGCAGAGTTAACCACTTAGCAAATAGCTTATAATAACTATATCATTTATTAAGCATATCGTATGTTCTAGGCATTGTGCCAAACAATTTACATACATCATTTCATTTAATCTTTTCCATAACTCTATGCTCTAGTTACTGTCATTCTTACATTCCAGGTAGGACACAGACACTTGGGGGTTTATGTAACTTGCATTACTATGATTTGAACACAGGCATATCTGATTTCAAAGCCCAGGCCTTTTCCTGGGTCAAGTTAGTTTCAAAAAGAATCAGTTTCATCATCTACACCAAGCTTTGTGTAAAACTTTATAGGTTTTTTTTTTTTTAATTTTAAATTCACCGCTGCTAATGTAGCAATATCACTATTGTAAAGTGACTTTGGGAGTAAGAAAAAAATATTCTTTATATGCATGAGAATTAATATGCTTATACTTGTATTATTGTTGATTTCTAAAATACACTGAGGATGTCTTGATTTTTAGATATCGGATCTACCCTAGCAAGAATGGTGCTCAGATATCAGATGAAAAGTTCTGTGGAAGAAGGAGCAGCCTCAGGCAGCGATGGGAACTTTTCTGAAGATGTACTTGATAAGTTTGATGAATGGACCTTCATTCCTGATTCTTCTGTGGATTGTGTGTTTGGTCAAAGTGATGAGCTGGATAGTGAAGGTATTTGTTTTAAAAACATTTCCTTTTAGTCCATTATTCATTCCGCAATCTTGAGGATTTTGGGATGGTGATGCCCACTCTGTCTTTAATTGAGAGGGGGCTTAGATCCCATAGGGCAGATGGATGGAACTGTCTTGCTTGCAGTTGCAGACTCTCTCTGTTCCTTGGGATGGTTGTTGTCCATCATCATCTCCTTGTTAGTTGTCTTGGGTGAGTCCAGTGAACTGGAGAGTAGATGTTGCAACTCTGCCAAGATTCAGGGTTCAACTGGAACATGGATGGACCAAAGATTTAGGTCTCTGGGACATATATTTATCAAGTATAGTGCTAATTGTAGGTTCAAATAAAAGAGGCAGAAGTCCACAGTTAGTAGCAGTGCTTCAATATGCGTTCATCAATTGTAACAAATATATCACACTAATGAGGGATCTTGTTAATGGGAGAAAGGGGGAGGGGGAGGGGGTAGGGCATATGGTAATACCTATATTTTTTATGCAACATTTATGTAATCTAAAGCTTTTTTAAAAATAAAAAAAAAGAAAATTCCTTTTATTATGTGCACTTACACAGTGGCATTAAACAATAAGCCTGAGAAAAAACCTGACATTGATTGGAAAAACTTGAGGAAAAAATGTATTCATTATTGGATATAGTTAATGCTTCATAAGTCCAGTTAAAACAGTTATTGTCAAGAAGCATGTCTCTTTACTTCTCAGTGCTACAACACTGCTCACTAACTGCTGAGTGGTGACTATGGCAGTGAAAACACTGACTTGGACTGAAATTGGATTCCAAAAGTTCCATCACTGACTAGATACTTTTGTGGCCTTAATATATTAATAGTTCACTTGAGTAACATTTCAGTAAATTGGTATGGCAAGATATATAATGACAATGAATAAGGCCAACACATTTAACATAGAGTTTGGTAAAAATGGGGTGAGGTACTTTTTTATTAATATGGTATGATTGAAAGCTTTGCGTAATAGAAAGGGTATTTGAGAGGGCAAAATGCAAGCACTAATCCACAATCTCATGTCTCAAGTCTAAGTATTTTTTTAAACCAACTTTATTGAGATACAATCATACAAAATAAAATGCTCCCATTCTGCATTTATTTTCTTGGCTTTAGAAAAATCCATACATCCATGTAACCAACCCTGCTCTCAAGAGACACATTTCTATCACTTCCAAATTTCCTCTATGTTCTTTCACAGAAGATTGCCCCCTTCCCCCAAACCTGGTCGCTATCAACCATGATCTGCTTTCCATCACTGTAGATTAAATTTGTATTGTCTGGAGTTTCATACAAATGGAACCATACAGTATGTTCTATTTTGTGTTTGGTTGTTTTCCAAAGTGGTTGTACCGTTATACTCCTACCAGCAGTATATATGAGAATTCAAGTTCCTGTACATCCTTGTCAACACTTGGTATTGTCAGTCAATTTGATTGTAACCATTATAGTGAGGGTGGAGTGCTATTTGGCTTTAATTTTGATTTCCCTGATGACTTAGAATATTGAGGAACTTTTAATGTTCTTATTGGTCATTCATATGTCTTTGTGAATGTCTATTGAATTTTTTTGCCAATATTTTATTGTTTTTTTAAATTATTTTAATATGAGTTCTTTACGTATTCTAGATAGAAGTCCTGTTACAGACATATGTATTGCAAATATTTTTTTCGAGGCTTGTCTTTTCATTTTCTTAATGATATTTTTTTCAAAAGGCAGGAAGTTATGAGAATCCAGAAATAAACCCTCACCTATACAGTCAACTGGTTTTTGACAAACCTACCAAGCCCACGCTGATGGGAAAAAACAGTCTCTTCAACAAATAGTGTTGGGAGAACTGGATATCTATAACCAAAAGAATGAAAGAGGACCCCTATCTCACCCCCTATACAAGAATCAACTCAAAATGGATCAAAGATCTAAATATAAAAGCCAGGACCATAAAACTACTAGAAGAAAATGTAAGGAAACATCTTCAAGACCTTGTAGTAGGTGGTGGTTTCTTGGACTTCACACCCAAAGCACATGCAACAAAAGAAAAAGTAGATAAATGGGACCTCCTCAAAATTAAACACTTTTGCACCTTACAGGACTTTGTCAGAAGGGTGAAAAGGCAGCCGACTCAATAGGAAAAAATATTTGGAAATCACATATCTGATAAGGGTTTAATATCCAGGATATATAAAGAGATGTTACAGCTCAACAATAAAAAGACAAATGGCCCAATTAAAAAATGGGCCAAAGACTTGAATAGACATTTCTCCGAAGAAGAAATACAAATGGCAAAAAAACACATGAGGAAATGCTCAACATCACTCATGATTAGGGAAATGCAAATCAAAATTACAATGAGATATCATTTCACACCTATCAGAATGGCCACTATTAAAAAGACAGAGAACTACAAGTGTTGGAGAGGATGCGGAGAGATAGGAACACTTCTTCACTGTTGGTAGGAATGCAGGATGGTACAACCACTATGGAGGACTGTTTGGCAGTTCCTAAAGAAGTTGAATATAGACTTGCCACGTGACCCTGCAATACCACTACTGGGTATATTCCCAGAAGAAATGAGAACGGTGACATGAACAGACATCTGCACACCAATGTTCATTGCCACATTATTCACCATTGCCAAAAGTTGGAAACAACCCAGTTGTCCATCAACAGATGAATGGATAAACAAACTGTGGTCTATTCACACGATGGAATATTATGCAGCTGTAAGAAGAAATGAAGTCATAAAGCATATGGCAACATGGATGAATCTGGAGGACATTATGTTGAGTGAAGCAAGCCAGACACAAAAGGACAAATACTGTATGAATGCATTACTATGAACCAAATATATTGTGTAATATATTGTTTGATTCACACACACAAAAAAACAAAAAAACAAACAAAAAACAAAACAACAAAAAAATTTACATGTATCCATTACATTTAATTGAGAAATGTATATATTTATTCATCTGTGTTTACTTTTTAGTTCTTTATTGCTTATGTTTTCAATTATTAAATGTACAAAATAAAGTTAAAAAAAATACTGAAAAAAAAAAAAAGAATCATAAGAGGATATTATGAGAAACTGTATGCCAACAAACTAGACAACCTAGATGAAATGGACAAATTCCTAGAAATATACAACCAACCTACACCGATGCTACAAGAAATACAAGAACTTAACAAACCAAACACATTTAAGGAAATTGAATCCGTCATCAAAAATCTCCCAGCAAAGAAAATTCCAGCACCAGATGACTTCACAGGTCAGTTCTACCAAGCATTTCAAAAAGAATTAACACCAATCTTGTTTAAACTCTTCCAGAAAATTGAAGAGGAGGGAAAATTACCCAACACATTTTATAAAGCCAACATCACCCTAAAACTAAAGGGTGATGTTGGCCAGATAAAGATACTACAAGAAAAGAAAATTACAGACCAATCTCTCTAATGAGCAGAGATGCAAAAATTCTCAACAAAATACTTGCAAATCGAATCCAACAACATATCAAAAGACTTATATATCATAACCAAGTGGGATTTATTCCTGGTATGCAAGGCTTGTTCAACATAAGAAAATTAATCAATGTAATATACCACATTAACAAATTGAAGGAAAAAAAACACATGATAATCTCAATCAATAAAGAAAAGGCATTGGACAAAATCCAGCATCCTTTTTTGATAAAAAACATTTCAAAAGATAGTAATAAAAGGAAAATCCCTCCATATGATAAAAGGCATATATGAAAAACCCACAGCCAACATCATACTCAATGGGGAACGGTTGAAAGTTTTCCCTCTAAGATCAGGAACAAGACAAGGATATCCAATGTCACCATTGTTATTCAATAATGTACTAGAAGTGCTAGCTAGGGCAATTAGACAAGAAAAAAATTTTAAAGGCATCTAAATAGGAAAATAGGAAGTAAAACTCTCATTGTTTGCAGAAGACATGATCCTGTACTTAGAAAATCCCGAAGTATCCATGACAAAGCTATTTGAGCTAATAAATGAGTTCAGCAAAGTGGCAGGATACAAGATCAACACACAAAAATCAGTAATGTTTTTGTACACTGGTATTGAACAATCTGAGGAGAAAATTAGGGGGAAAATTCCATTTTCAATAGGAACAAATAGACTTAAATGCCTAGGAATTAATTTAGCCAAAGAAGTAAGGACATATATGCAGAAAACTGCAAAATAATGCTAAAGAAATTTTAAAAGACCTAAACAAATGGAAAAACATTCTGTGTTCTTGGACTGGAAGATTAAATATTGTGAAGATGTCAGTTTTACCCAAACTGATTTATAGATTCAATATAATACCAATCAATTCCCAACATCTTATTTTACAGAATTAGAAAAGACAAATACCAAATTCATTTGGAAGGGAAAGTGCACCCGAATAGCCAAGAGCATTCTAAAAAAGAAGAGCAACCTGGGAAGAATTTTACTGCCTGACCTTGAAACATATTACAAAGCTACAGTGGTCAAAGCAGCACGCTACTGGCATAAAGCTAGACAGGTCAATCAGTGGAATAGAATTGAGAACCCAGAAATAAACACTCAACTATACAAAAAAAAAAAAAAAAAGCAGGAAGTTATACATTTTAATGAGGTGAAGTTTTTCATTTTTTTTGCTTTTGCTATTTAAGGAAACCTTGCCTATCCCTCAGTTGTGAATATTTTCTCCTTATCTTTTCTTAGAGGTTTTAAAAGCTTAGCTTTTTTGTTTACATCTATTATCCATTTTAAGTTGATTTTTGTGTATGGTGTGAATTAAATGTTTGCTTGTTTTTTCATATGGAGATCAGTTGTTCTAACAGCATTTGTGGAGAGTACTCTCTTTCCCATCACATTACATCTTTGTCAAATTTAATTGACTGCTTGTGTGTATGGTTTTATTTCTACTCTCTCTATTCTCCATTGATTTTTATCTTTATTCTTATACTAATAAATACTCTGTTACTCTAGGCTGATAGTAGGCACTGAAACCAGGTAGTGTAAATCATCTGGTATTCTTTATAAAAATTGTTCTGTCTATTCTAGGTCCTTTGCATTTCCACATACATTTTGAATCAGCAAAATCAATCCTTCTAAAAATCATGCTGTTGTTTTTATTGGGATAGATTCAATCTCTTGATCAGTTTGGGAGAAATTGCTCAGTTAGTAATACTGTCTTCTGATAGATAAATGTGGTATATGTCTTCATTTTTAAAGTCTTTAATAAAAGTTTCTCACAGCAGTGCTTTGTATTACATGTTTTTTGATGGTGATGTAAATGATATTGTGTTTTGATTTCAATTTCACTGCTAGTATATAATTGATTTTTTTCTCCATTGATTTTATTCTGTGAGCTAGCTAAATTTACTTATGAGTTCCAGTAGCCTTTTTTTTTTTTTTTTTTTTTGGTGGATTCCTTATGATTTTCTATGTCTGAAATTATGCCATTTGCTAATAAAAACAGATTTACTTCTTCCTTTCTAATCTGTATTCCCTTATTTCTTCTCTTATGGCACTGGCTAGGACCTCTAGTCCTATTTTGAGTAGAAGTGGTAAAAGGCATCTTTCATTGGCTTCCAAACTTAGGGAAAAAGCATTCAGTATTTTACCATTAAGATGTTGTTATCTGTATTATTTTAATGGATGCCTTTTATCAGTTTGAGGAAGCTTCCCTTCTGTTTCTTATTTGTTGAGCCTTTTTTTTAAAGTCACTAAAGGATGATGGAAAATGCTTTAAATGCTTTTTTGCATCTATTGAAATGGTCATATTTTCTCCTTTATTTTGTCAATAGAATGAATTATATTGATTTATTTTCTAATGTTAAACTAAATTTGCATTCCTTGAATAAATCTCACTTGGTCATGGTGTATTATTGTTTTATATATTATTGGATTTGATTTGCTAAAACTTGGTTAAGGGCTTTGCATCTATAGTTTCATGTTTCCTTGTAGTTATGAGAGTAATGTGGGCCTCATAAAATGAGTTGGGAAGTATTCCCAACTCTTCCATTTCTGAAAGAGTTTGTGTAGTATTATTTTCTTCTTAAATGTTCAATAGAATTGACCAGTAAAACTAGCTATGTGTGGAATTATTTGTGTGGGAGGTGATTTTTAATTGGAATCATAATAATTTTAATACATTTGTGGTTATTTCAATTTTCTAATTCTTCTTTGGTCAGGATTAGTAATTTGTGACTTTTAAGAAATCTGTCCATTTCATTTAAGTTGCCAAATGTATTGAAGTTATTAATAATAATTCTCTTATTATCCAGTTAATGTTTGTAGGATCTATAGTGATTTCTTCTCCTTTATTCTTTTTTTTTTTTTAAAAGATTTTATTTATTCATTCATTTATCCCCCCCTTGCTGCCTGTGCTTGCTGGGTCAGCTAACCATGCCGTGCGGGCGGGCTTGCCTTCACCAGGAGGCCCCGGGAACCGAACCTGGGGCCTCCCATATGGTAAACGGGAGCCCTACTGATTGAGCCACAACCGCTTCCCTTCTCCTTTATTCTTGACATTAGTATTCTGTGTCTTTATTTCTTGATCAGTCTAGTTAAATGTTGATTAAATTTATTGACCTTATCAAAGAATCAGATTTTGTTTCATTGATTTTCTCTGTTTTTACATTTTCTCTGTCATTGGTTGTTGCTGTAACCTTTATTACTTCCTTTTTCTTATTTTTATTTTAATTGGTTCTTCTTTTTGTAGATTCTTTTTTTTTTTTTTTTTTTAATTATGGGTAAAAATCAAAATTCTCACAATACATACAAACATTTGCAAAATGATATATAAATATATATGCATATATGTGTATTTGTTTACAAAAATGTTATTTATATATATATATATATA
>JAKSZT010053872.1:4995084-5005857 GCA_026826555.1 Tolypeutes matacus
AAAAAAAAAAAAGACTATTGGTGCAGAAATTACCTGAATGATGAAAACTTTATATACATAATTAGAAAACAAATTAGACATAAATGATATTCATAGGCTTTTGAGCATGTGGAGTATAAATTTATTTGGGGCATATGTGTCTTGAATACACAGTTATTGACAGTGGTTATTGTCCTTCCACTTTTCAGAGCTCCATGTCTGTAGAGCTCCAGTTAGGTCTGTCCCTAATAGTGTTGGTTGGTCCCATCAGTACTCTAGCTACAAACTTTCTAGTGATTTCTGAGAAAACCAGCTAGGATCCTGAAGGATGCTGAGCAAAATGGAATAGCATAATTTCATTGTTCATTAGATCATGTATTTGTTTTGTATATTCAGAATCAGTTAATTTTTTTTTAAAGGAAACCATTATTATTTTAACCTCCCATATGTTTAGTAACTGTGGAAGGACAGTGGCATAGTTACATGAGGAGTTTGGTCATTCTAGTTGAGAAAATTGAGAGCCACTGATTTTTCAGATTCATTTTGAAAGATCTTTGCTATCCTCTGGTCTAATTTTGATCATAATTCAGTGTTACAAATATGAAGGTTCTTTTATTTCAAATGAATTACTATTAGTGGGTAAGTTAAATTAGTTTTGTCTTTCCATAGGCTAGTTCTACTTTATATAAACAGCTTAGTAAGAAAATTAGTTTGGTTATTAAGAGAAATTATATATTATAATATAATATATAATAACAGTATTTTAATATGAACTTCCTCATTTGTTTGATAGGGTCCTATACTTGATCATGAAGATTTACTGAAGCGAAAAAGAAAAATATTATCTTCAGATGATTCACTCAGTATGTATTTGGAAATGATTATAAATAAATATTTTGGACAGAATATAGTGCTTTGTTAAACTTACTGATTATTCACATTTTCTTGGCACCAATTTAATTTTACATAAACTTCAAATTTCATAGATTTAAAAATTTATATTTAATGATCATTACATTAGATGCTTTTATCCCTTTCATGCTTTTTCTGAAATGCAAATAATACCCTCACCACTACCATTCTGTATCATCTTCTTCAAGGTTTTCTTTTTTTCACTACTTATATAACCTGATATATTAAATATATATTATTTACTGCCTATCTCTGCCACTGGAATTTAAGCTTCATGGTTTGATTTTTCACTGAATCTTCAGAAATAGAAGAGAGCCTGACATGGAAGGTGCTTATTAAACATTGACCACGCAGATTTAAATTATTTGCTTATATTTTTGTTCTTTGTTTTTGACAATAGGGTCATCGAAACTTCAACCGCATGTAAGGCATTCAGAGAGCGTGTCTTCCCTGGCTTCTGAGAGAGAATATATTACATCATTAGATCTGTCAGCAAATGATCTAAGAGATATCGATGCCCTAAGCCAGAAATGCTGTATAAGTTGTCATTTGGAACATCTTGAAAAGCTGGAACTTCATCAGAATGCACTCACGAGCTTTCCACAACAGCTATGTGAAGTAAATTTAATTTATCCTTATAACTCTCAGGCTATTTGAAGAGCGTTTGAATTTCTATTTAACTTGCCATGCTTAAGTCTTGAAAAAGAAGGCTTTTTTTGTGTCATTGGGCAGTAAATCTCCCATTCTTCCATTTTTCATACAGCTGTCTTAGTCTTTATGGTCTCAGAAACGTTTTTGAGGTCAGGCAATGGAAATAGAAACCTGATTAAAAAGGATTTCTAGGTTCTGTGCTGATGACACAGGGTTATGTTAAAGTCTGTTAAGCCTATTTGTTGATTAAGCTTTTAATTACTTAATTCTAGAAAGGCAGCTTAAAGACTTTATATTAAATTAGGTAGACTAGAGTTAGACCCAATTTGGTAGTACTGGCCTTGGTTCAGCTACTAGCTGTGTGACAGTAAGAATATTTCACTTAGAATGCTCTTAGACTTTGTTTCTCAGCAGAATATAGAGGCTCTATGAAATGACCCCAAAGGCAGGTTTTCAGTTCTAACATGATATGGCACTTAAAAATTGATATTTTGCTCCAGGTTTCTATTTGGTTAAAATTAAAATATAAAATAGTTTGTTGGTCTGAATATTAATGCGTTGTTTTTATATACTCTAGGTCAGGATGAAAGGTAAAACCAAAGAAGATACAATGATAAATTAAAGTAATCTTAGTACAGATATTTACATTATTAAACTGAATTCTTGAACTGAACTGCAAATACCTTTTGTATTAACTAGTTTTGCTGTAAATACATTTTCCCTCTTTCAAACCTATAAAACTTACTATAATTTTGAAACCGTTCAAAAACAAATTGCATGAATTTTAAGTATATTTAAGTGGTGTCTTTCTCTTAAAGCTTATATATCTGGAGAGAAAAAAAAGAAGGAATGATAACCACTGCACCCCGCCTCCCATGTCTAAAATGTACCTTCTTTCCCTCCTCCAGCTCTTTGCCTGGTTAAAGTCTCCACATCATCCGGGTCACTTCCTCATCCTCTGCCCATCTTCTCCCCTTCTATACAGACTAGGTTGGGAACCTACCTCTGGCTTACATTTCCGTAGCACCTTCCTCCCAAAGCTCATGCACTTATACATTTTGACTTAATGCATATTGCTCTCACTCAACTGTGAACTTCTTCGGAACAGAAACTGTTTCAGGCTTGTTCATTTCTATCCCCAGTGTCTAGTAAGGTTTGGTATATATGTAGTAGGGGCTCAATAGATAATTAAATTTTGGAGGAATTAATAAATATTTGACACTGGGTAGGCCTTCAATAAGTATTTTTCAAGTGAATAATTGAAAGAATACTAGAATTTAACAGAGTTAAAACTAAGAGTGTTTGAAGAGAGTTTGAATAGGTGATAATTTAGGACATACAGCTCAGAACCTTTTCCTAGGACTTAGGGAAATGTCAAAATATTACCACTAGGGTAGGACTTTTTAGCTTGAGAGGTCACAGCTGTGTCCCTCTTTGCAAGAAAAATTCTGATTAAACTTTGGGAATAATTTAAAAATCTTTCCTTCTGAATAAGCTGGTAGACTCTAAAATAAGGGCAGGAATTTTGAAAATACAAAACAAAACTGGGGAGATGCCCTCTCTAATCACTCTTCGGAATTCTTGTGAGGATAAATATAGTGATTATATATAAAGAGGAACAGAGAGGTGTGATCATTTTTGGTATTTTAGCCATTTGAATACAATCCACAGTGAAGGTTTTAAAAACGGAGATAATTTTAAACGGACGGTTTGACATTGTCATTGTAAAAATAAGAATAGCTTGGGGAGCGGATGTAGCTCAAGTGGTTGAGCACTGGCTTCCCACATACAAGATCCCGGGTTCCAGGTTCAATCCCCAGCCTCGGTAACTCCAAAAAAAAAAAAAAAAAAAAAAAAAATAGGGAATAGAAAATAGAGATTTAAAAGTTCCCCTAAAACATTTACAAAGAGGAAGTTCTAAAATGAAATATGTGCTATACACAAATGACTGCTTTTATGGTTAAATCAATACTTACCATGCATTCCCAGGTTTATGTTTACTGCTTATTCATTAAATTATTAATTAATTCAAATATTTGTTGAGGCTTGGGCTTCCATGTTACTTTTTTCAGGAATAATCTACAAAAATAACTGAATTAAACTCTATAAATGCTATTTTTGTAAACCAGTTTTGACAGTCTACCTATTATATTTTATGGCAGAAATGGTTAGAGCAGAGCTGGTTGGGTCAGTATAGTAAAGTTCTCTTGTGTATTGTGCTTGCAAGATTTTGAAAATTCTTGATGGCTCTAGTTACCTGAGGTGTGGGAAGCAGATAGGTTAACTAAAATTAAGTTTCTCAGATGGTTCATTTTAGAATTTTAAAATATTATCTTTTCAGACTCTGAAGTGTTTGACACATTTGGACTTGCACAGTAATAAATTTACATCATTTCCTTCTTACTTGTTGAAAATGAACTGCATTGCCAACCTTGATGTCTCTAGAAATGACATCGGACCCTTGATAGTTTTGAATCCTGTGGTGAGGTGTCCGACCCTAAAACAGCTTAACCTGTCATATAATCAGATGTCCTCCGTGCCTGAGAATCTCGCCGATGTGGCGGAGAAACTGGAACAGCTCATTTTAGAAGGGTAAGAGAGGGGGTCATTAAAGACAAAAGGGTTGCCTTATATTGAACTTTCATAAGATTGATGAACGATGCTAACATTGTTTCTAAAGTAAGAGATTTTAAACAGTAATATGATTAAAGGCTTAGCTAGATAATAAATATTATAGCTACCACTTGACTTGGATTTTCACAACTAATTTCAAAATTAATAAGGGATATTGTTCTTTGAAGAGAAATTATTTTGATTTTTTTCGTCAAAACATAAGCATTTTAAATGCAATACATGATCCTGAAGGGTTTCTAGCAAGGGAGGAGAAAACGTTCAAAGGGACATTATTGTGCATAGGAAAAATTGTAATACAGACTGTAAGCTTTATATTAATGTTAAATTTTTGAACTTAGCTGCACTTAAGGTGGTTAAAGAAGGGTATATACCCTTGTTCATATTTCAGGATCATTTTCCAATAACATTACAATATATTGTACTGAAACATGATTTTAATGATATATATTATAGTTGCATTCAATAAAAATTTCCCATAACTGATAAAAAAAAATAAGCGTTTATATAATTTGATCTTCATTTTGTCTCTTATGATCTTATGACTAGAAATAAAATATCCAGAATATGTTTTCCCTTGAGCCTGAAGGAACTGAAGATTTTAAACCTTAGTAAAAACCAGATATCATCCCTATCCGAGGACTTTCTTGAGGCTTGTCCTAAAGTGGAATGTTTCAGTGCTAGAATGAATTTTCTTGGTAAGTATTCAGTATGGGGCTTCTTCTTACCAGGTTTTCTTGGTAATACAGGTTGAATTGTATATACACTTTTAGGTGGGAATGTAAAAATAGTTTCATGGTTTAAATGTTATGCTTAAGTTTCAAATGAAAAGTTAGCAGGCTATATAGCAGGTGATATATTCTATAATAATATAGACTAAAATAACAGTAACTTAGCCTACAAGTAGTTATTACACTGTACTTCCTTTTAGTCTATTAAACTAAAAATGGACATGGCTGCCTAAGCTGGGCGAACCATCCTTACCCCAGAACATTGTTTCATATGGAAGTTTCTTCAGAAATTGTTTGAATTACCAGTGTAATTATTATTGTTGTTGTTTTCTTACAAATCAAATTCACCATTTTACAGCTTTCAAATTAGTAAAGTTAATATGTACTTATTGGGTACCTACTCTGTGAAAAATATTATATATTATACAATAGCATCATCCTTTCTATTAAAAGTCATAAAATATCCTATGTTTTCCTGTCATGTGAGAGAATACAGGGAATTATGTTCATTTGTTAGCCTATCTGAAATTGTTAGATTTCTAGTTCTGAAAGATCTAATATTAAGGGACAATTAAACATGGACTTCATATATTTTATCTTCCTTAATAGTTCTGAAGGCTACCTAGTGGAAACCACAAAATTGTTTTGTTAATAGATAATTGAGAGTAATTTGAATTAATCTACAGTGTATGTCACATAATAACATCGTACATAATTTGAAATGAACATTCTAATAACTTTACTCTGTACAGATGTTGGAAAATGAATTATAATTCTACAATTTAACTTTCAGAGTAAAAGATCCTGGTATGTATGATGTACTGTTTTATTGTTTAGAGGCAGTATTAAGGATGTATTACCTCATTTAAAAAATAAATATTTTTAAGAGAGTGGAAATTAAATAAGGGACAAGTAATCGGTAGCTGTTCTTACTGTTGAATCTAATGGAAATCTAGTTAAAATGATTAAAATGCCCCATAATCTCATTTTTATTTTCTTTTAGTTGCTATGCCGTTCTTGCCATCTTCCATAACAAGCCTAAAATTATCTCAAAACAAATTTACATGTATTCCGGAAGCAATTTTAAATCTTCCACAGTAAGTTCATTATTTTAATTTAAAAAACCACATGAGCTAGAATAGAATCTTCAGAAACATGAATTTGGTTTAGGCATATAAATGTGATTGAAAGCTAAACCTACTCAGCTTAACGTTTTTAAATATGTAAATGTTTGGCTTTCACTTGACTGACGAACTAGGTAATTACTTGGAGTTTTATACTTTTGTATTAATTTAGGGTGCCATTGTATAGAAACAACTAAAGATCATTTAGTTGTTTCATTATTATAATATAATGATATTGCATTGGTTATTGACTTAAAATTTTAGTTGCTCTCAGGTTAATATGTTGTCAATATACTACTAATTTTGAAATTATACTTGTTATATTTGAGTGACATTTTAGGTGAAATTAGGACAATTTCTGTAGTTCCAAGTTTTTGTTTTTGTTTTTGTTTTTTAGTTTATTTCACTGAAAATGAAATCTTCCTGTTAAATATAAATTTAAGCATTAATTGGATTTTGATCATGTTGTTGCCTTAAATACTGTTCAAATTATCATATGTTCTGAAATTAACTCATGAGTACAAATGTGCAAATACATAAATATATAAGTAAATAATAGTTCATTATAATCTAGCTAAAGAATGTGTCAGATACAGTTCTAGCTGTTCTACAGTGGTTTATCTCTTTGATCTTTCCAGTGATCCTATAAGATGGGCTCTGTTGTTATTTCCATTTTATCAAGAGTACATTACTTCATTAGAGAGATGAAGTAACTTGCCTAAAGCTACATTATTAAATGCTTGTGAAGTTTGGGCTTTACATTCTTAACTCTCACATACAGGCACCTATAGAATACAGGTAGTCTCATGTTTTACACATAATTTATGCCCCAAAATGTGTTTGAAAGTCAAATATATATGGAAGTTGAATAGGAGATATATGCCAAAGGGAAGGTATCTTTCCAGAGAGCTAAACAAATTATCCAGTCCCGAATTACACCTTAACTTTAGAAAGCACCTTCATTTCAGGCATTCATTTCCATCAGTTTGTATGTATTTTCACTTTAACTTTGTTCTCTTGTTTTACAAACAAGTATACAGTTGGCTATCTTTAAGTGCTGATTCAGGGTACAGAGGCGGTGCTCTTTTGGAAAACCTAGTGATTGTCAGCTTTGTATCAACTGCATTATTTGTTAGACATACATGTCTAGTATCATCACCTGCTTTTTTCTTCTTTTCCATACATTTTAATAACTAGGGCAAAATCTAGTAACATTTTACAATAAGAAGACAGAGGCTATGCAGACATGAACCTTTGTCTAGCAGGAGTACTGCTGTATGAGTATAGAATTAATCCATCATGCTTCAAATATGGCGGGTTAAAGGAGGGCAGTATATAAATTGCAGAAGTCAATCAACCTTATACAGAGCCTAATGTGCCAAAATTGCTGACAGTCTTTATTCTTCCTACACATATATACTTATGTGTAACACATGTTTTTCTGCTCTTTCCTATAAACTTTGGGTAGCCTATTCCTGTGTGAAAGCAATCTGTGCTTTGATTTTTTATTGATATTTATTTTGTTTTTGATTTTTATGCAGATCACCTTGCTCAGTGTTGTATTTATTATACAGAGACAAGCTGGTAAAAGAATGCCCAATATTCATTAACTCTAGGGCCCAGCTGTTAAAGAATCCCCCACAGTAATGAGCAAATTCCAAAAGGAGAAATAGGGCTACCCATATATAAGTCTTGTATCGAAGGCGGAGATTTTAATAATGATTTTTACATTTGTTAGTCATTATTTTTCATGTACCACAAATATTTGTAAAACCTCTGGGTCTTTCCATTATTCAAAGATTGATATTTTCAAGTATCTGAAGTCAGGAACTTGGAACTTAATTTTGTTTTGAATGGCTGTTATTCATTTAAATGTCATTCCTAGTGAGTTTTTTCCTAGCTCTTTCCCATATATAACTATATATTCATACAAACACACATGCATTCTTATATGTAAATAATGTTAATTTTAAAGTAATCTTTGATTTTCCCTCCTGTGGTGTTATTTCATGAAATTTTGGAAACACTGATGTGGCTTTTGTCTTGACATTATATTGTTTTAGCTTGCGGTCCTTAGATATGAGCAGCAATGATATTCAATATCTGCCAGGTCCTGTACACTGGAAATCTTTGAACCTAAGGGAACTTTTGTTTAGCTGTAATCAGATCAGCATTTTGGACTTGAGTGAAAAAGCACATGCATGGTCTAGGGTAGAGAAACTTCATCTTTCTCATAATAAATTAAAAGAGGTAAGAGGTCTTCTTTGATTGTTTAAAATTATCACCAATTTTAGCATATCCTTTCATAATATGTACTGTTAAAATCCATGAATCAATTTTGGTTACTTTTTGAATAAGATATAATCCTACCTTGGGGGTCAATAGGTATAGTAACATTGCTTAATTTCTTTACACAGTTATTTTGTGTTATTTTTTTTGAGGGATTATATGAATATAGAGATATTACTTACGAATGTATATAATGCTTTATGAGTGTTGTTATATCACCAAATTTCTGATCTGTTAACAGACTTGAAGATATTCCCTCCATTTCTTTAACTGTCTCTGGGTTATATGTATCCTGTATTTTTCAGCTGACTTTCTTTCTTGTGTTTTTAAATTTCTGCATCCACCATTCAACACACTCAAGTATCTTTGAAAGTTGTTGGCAAATAGAGCAACGTGGGTCGGCCTACTTGCTTCTCTCCATTGCCTCTGTTATAAATCTGAAATTGATTATCCGTTGTTTCAAATAATTTTTTTTTTTAACGTAGTTCAAGTCTATTACCTATAAAAACCAAGAAGAAAATTATGAGGCTTAAACTGAGATTAGGAATAACTGAATATTTGTTGATACCTGCTTTCTTGTTAGCAAATTAATGTTTATTGTTATAAAAGTTATATAGAGAACATACGTAAAAACCATCAAATTAAGATGTTACCTAAGGTATAAATTCAGTTGTCATTAAAGAACGTTAAGTTGTATTTCAGGTTGTGGTAACTAGACCTTTATAATTTTACTAAGAGTACAAACAATGTGAGGGAACAGAATGAAGCCATAGATAAAAGATTTGAATAACTATAAAGAATTTCTTTACTTTCAATGTTGTAAAAAGATGAAATATATTACCAAAGGAGATTGGATTTCTAAAGATTATAAATAAGTGACAGAGATTGCTTTGGGTAAGTCCTTTATAAGTATGTGTCTAAATGTTTATAATGAAAATTTATGACAAGGCTGTAGAAAGATTTAGAACTCTGTTGAAAGGTTGTTCAAATTGCTCATAGGATCGACGAACCTTTCTTGTTTCTTATCAGCATCTTGTTTCCTGGCAGCACAACATTTCTTCCTTCTGAACAACAGGTTTTACCCTTTTTATTTCATTAAGATTCCTCCTGAGATTGGCTGTCTTGAAAATCTGACATCTCTTGATGTTAGTTACAACTTGGAACTGAGATCCTTTCCCAATGAAATGGGTAAATTAAGCAAAATATGGGATCTTCCTTTGGATGAACTGCGTCTTAATTTTGATTTTAAACATATAGGATGTAAAGCCAAAGACATCATAAGGTTAGATAATTTTGCTTCCATTTGCTTTTATTAAATTTGTTTCAGATTTGGTCTGTGGATATATAGTTACAATTTAGGAAAAAAATGTATAGTACTCTCTCACATTAACGTCCTGTGTGCCAATTGCTTTTCATTTAAAGACCGGGTTTTTATATAGTACCACTACAAGGGCTTTTCATTTCCTTTTTGCCAAGCTAGTGTTGAAAGAATGGATTCTTCTCCTTATCATGTTTTTCAGTAGAAATGAGCCCTAAAAGGAAGCAAGTATTACTATTTGGTCTCTTGTTATCAATTACACAATCTAAAGAAATATAGCAGAGTAAATTAACTTCTAATGCTCCGTTTCATGTAGCAAATATTTAACATATATTATATCTTAAAGTAGCATAGTTACTTCAGTGATATAAAATTACTAGCTTTGATTTTTCTATGAAGATGAGTGACCTGCTCACCTTGACCGTATTTGAAACCACCAAGCTTCCCAGATAGCACTCTTTCTGTTATTTACACTTTAAAGACTTCAGATATCTTTGAAATCAGGCTTTATTCCACCTTTTGTTCTTTTTTGAGCAGGCTCAACTTATTGTTACTCAAAATCATCTGTTTCCTATTCCACAGAATTACTCCTATCTATATTTATTTTGCAGGCTAATAAAGTGATCAGCTAATGATCACTTCTCAATGTATTCTTGGTTATATAATCCACTATGGCTGTGTTTGATCACTGTTTGATTCTTGGCATCTAACAGAGCCTGGCACACAATAAATAGTTGCTGAATTACCAATGAGCTACTCTCACCTATTTCTCTTCTGCATAGTTACATTTGCCTTTTGTCTCTTTTTATGAGGAAGGATTTGGTTTTCTGTGGTACTGAGCTTGACTTAATTTGAAAGGAAAGGGTTTGTCACCATCGGTACTATCCCTCAACTTCATGACTGTCCTTCAACTTTCATAATTACTTTCCACGGATTTTCCCTCCTGAAACTGGAGAAGAGGTTTATATAAAAATTGGTCTGATTCTTACCAAAAATTTAATAGGACTAGATTTCAATTATGCAATATTATCAAAGTACTACATAATTAAATGTTTTTGAACCTGTGTAAACTTTTTAGAAAAACACAGAAAACCTGATACAGTTTAGAAATTGTAGGCATTGTTTTCTTTTATGAGAT